>JAUMJL010000943.1:0-47187 GCA_033558185.1 Dromococcyx pavoninus
GCCACTAGCCCCGCCTCGCCACCGGCCACGTGACGCGCCACCGACGAATCAACGCCAATCAATGCAAATCGATCACCGTCGGCCAATCAGCTCCGCGCATCTCGAGACGGTCCCGCCCCCTCCACCCGCCCGTCCACACGACGTCTACGGCGCCCCCGCTCTCACAGGTCAGCCGCCGCGCGCGCTCCCTCAGGGGGTTTCACAGAGTGATCTGAATTGGAAGGGACCCAAAAGGACCATCGAGTCCAACTCCTGTCCCTGCACAGCACAACCCAACATTCACACCTTGTGTCTGAGGGAATTGGCCAAACGCTTCTGGAATATTGTCAGGCTTGGCACCGTGACTGCTTGTATGGACCAAGAATTACGGGGAGACTGGGCAAGGGACATTGTTCAGGCTTCCCACACTCTTGTACCAACACATGCTGCAAAAATAACTTTATTTTTGCTCTAGCCAGCAACTGGAACGTAAGCAATATCATGCACCTGGCTTCACTGTTCACCAATCATATGAATACACCAATGGTAGATAGGCCAACCCACTGCCTGCACACGCCAATCACACACCCACCTAACACATAAAGGCTAACATATGTCAGAACCTGTACTCCTTGCCACGGGTCGAAGCTCAGAAATGTCATGAAGATCTCCTGCTTGCTGTGAACCTCTGCTCGGTCATCACTGGGGAGCCCTGAGCAGATTGCAAGGCAATAAAGTCCTATTTTCTGACCTTGTACCACATTGCCTCTGCATATTCCGAGCTGCCTCTGGGGGTGCAAAACTCTTGTCCCTTACAACACGTCCTTGGGGAGCTGTTCCAGTTCTCCACCACCCTCTGAGTGAAGAACCTTTCCCCAATGTCCAACCTAACCCTCCCCAGCACATCTTCTGCCATTCCATCGGGTTCTGTCATTGGTCACCAGTCTGTAATAGTAAGATGAGATGTTCTCAGTATACTCGGCATCCTGAGTGAGAAGATGGTGAGAATGAAGCTCCAAGATCCAGGAGGATTTGGTTAGAGACCTGCTTGGCCAATTAAACATACACAAGCCTATGGGGATGGATGGGATCCACCCAAGGGTATTAAGGGAGCTGGCAGAGGTCCTATCCAAATCCCTTTCCCTCATCTACTGGCAGTCTGGGCTGACTGGGGAAGTGCCGCTTGACTGCAGACTGGCAAATGTTAGGCCCATTTACAAGCAGGGTTGGAGGGAGGATCCGGGAAACTACAGGCCTGTCAGTCTGACTTCGGTACCAGGAAAGGTCATGAAGCAGATCATCTTGAGTGCTATCATACAGCACACGCGGGACAATCAGGTGATCAGGCCCAGTTAACATAGGTTTATGAAAGGTTGGTTCTGTCAGACCAATCTGATCTCCTATGACAAGGTCACTCATTTAGTGGATGAGGGAAAGGCTGTGGATGTGATGTACTTGGATTTCGCTAAAGCCTTTGACACAGTTTCTCACAGTATTCTGATTAAGAAACTGGGTGCCATTGGCCTGGACAGTCACACCATCTGCTGGGTGGCCAGGCCCAAATGGTTGTGGTAAATAGAATTAAATCCAGTTGGAAACCAGTCACGAGTGGTGTTCCCTGGGGTTCAGTGCCAGGTCCAGTCTTATTCAATATATTTATCAATGATCTGGATGAAGGGATCGAGTGCACCCTTAGCAAGTTTGCAGATGACACTAAACTGGGTGGAAGTGTTGATCTGCTTGAAGGAAGGGAGTGATCCCTGCAAAGGGATCTGAACAGGCTTTATTGATGGGCTGAGACCAACGGGATGAGGTTCAACAAGACCAAGTGCCAAGTCCTGCACTTGGGACACAACAACTCCGTGCAGCATTACAGGCTTGGGGAAGAATGGCTGGAGAGCTGCCTGGCAGGGAAGGACCTGGGAGTGTTGGTTGACAACCAGCTGAATACAAGCCAGCAGCGTGCCCAGGTGGCTAAGAAGGCCAGTGGCATCTTGGTCTGTATCAGAAACAGCGTGACCAGCAGGACTAGGGAAGGGATTGTGTCCCTGTACTCAGCACTGGTGAGGCCGCACCTCAAGTACTGTGTTCAGTTTTGGGCCCCTCACTACAAGCAGGACATTGAGGTGCTGGAGCACATCCAGAGAAGGGCAATAAGGCTGGTGAAGGGGCTGGAAAAGTCCTATAAGCAGTAGCTCAGGAAACTGGGGCTGTTTAGCCTAGAGAAAAGGGGTCTGAGGGGAGACCTCATCACTGTCTACAACTACCTGAAGGGAGGCTGTAGCAAGGTGGGTCCTGATCTCTTCTCCCAAGAGACAGGTGATAGGACGAGAGGAAATGGCCGTAAGTTGCACCAGGGGAGGTTCAGATGGGACACGTGGAAAAATTTTTTCACTGAAAGGGTGGTCAGGCATTGAACAGCTGCCCAGGGAGGTGACTGAGTTGCCATCCTTGGAAGTGGTTAAAAGGCAGATTGATGAGTTTCTTAGGGATGTGGTTTAGTAAGGGGACAGGTACAGTTGGACTTGATGATTTCAGAGGTCATTTCCAACCAGATGATTCTAAGAGATCAGCACCTGCTCCTCCACTCCTTGAGAGGAAGCAGTGAATGGCTCTGAGGTCCCCCTCTCAGTCTCCTCCAGGCTGATCAGATCAAGTGATTTCAGCCGCCCCTTATACAACCCCTCCTCCCGAGCATTCATCAGCTTTGTGGCCTCCACTGGACCCTCTCCAGTAGTTTGATGCCCTTTTATACTGTGACACCCAAACTGCACCCAGTGCTCAAGCTGGGGCTGCACCAGTGGATACGGTTGGTCCTCTTGGCTGCCAGGGCACTGTTGGCTCATGTTCAACTTGCCCTTGACCAGAACCCCCAGGTCTCTCTCTGCAGGGCTACTCTCCAGCATCTTGTTCCCCAGTCTGTGTGTACATCCAGGGTTACTGTCCCAGGTGTAAAACCCGGCACCTGCCCTTGTTAAACTTCACACAGCTGGCAATTGCCCAGTTCTCCCATCTGTCCAGATCCCTCCACAGAGCCTCTTTGACCTCAACAGTGTCAACAGCTCCCCCCCGTTTCATGTCATATCACTATCATTTATCTTTACTTTGTGTGTAATTTATCATTACTTCTTTTCTTTCCTTTCATAAACCCACGAGGTTACTGCTTTCTTGCACTTTCCTATTGTTTCAGCAGAAAGAGGATTACAAGCTCTTCAATCCAGCGGGAGAAAAAAAATTCCTTAGACCATTTGGAATACCATCATGAATTCCTTCCCTACAGAGAAGCAAAGGGTAAAGAAAGGAAAACAGGATTTTCAGCTGGAAGCTTTTTCAGTACAGTGAGGGTACTGTACAGGGGCTCCTCCTTCCAGACCTCAGTACTTTCCTGTGACAGGGAAGAAGACAAACAGTGCCAAATGTGCAGGACCCAAAAGTGGCGACTGGCAGAGCGGGAGTACTGGAAGAAGGACGCTGAACAGGCTCCTGCTCTAGTTTTTCTGGAAAAAACTTCTTTTGGAAGCAGATTTTTTTAGCCAGGGGCTGCTGAATAGGCAGGACGCAGTAACTACATGTTCAGAAGAGCACTGATCTCTTTTCAGCAAATGTGATTTTTAGCCATCCTCAAGGACAGGCTGCTTTGTCAAGGAATAAAGACAAGGAGGAACATCTAACATGCTTTTACTTTTTGATAAAAATCAGCTCAGTCCTGTATCTGTACCACCGTTTAATCAAAGGACCTGTTAAAGTCGTGTCCCCGATTTCCGTTCCTAAACCAGTTGTTTCTCTTGAAGCCGCTGTTGTCTTGCCTCCCATTTCCAAACCTGGAGAACTTTTGCCCAGCTTCCTGGGGGAACTCTTCCAGCTCAGGCAATTCGTTTGCCACCGACAGCTGCCAGCGCCTGGTGTCCCTCCACTGCTCCTGAAACAAGACCAATGTAACAAGATTTTACCTGTGCGTCCAAGATCCCCCTTATCATTAAAAGCAGCATTGAATGCAAAGGCAGACAGTAGATCCCTCTTGGGAGACAACTCAGTCCTGTGACAAAGGACAAACAATCATAAAGGGACAAGAGGGAGCGAAACTGACAGAAATCTCATTAACTCTCAAATACACTGGAGAGGTCAAAACCTAGAGCAGTCAAAGAACACAGGATAATGTTTAATAAAATTCAGTCATATAATCCGAACTGAAACGAGAAAGAGGAATGGCAGGGTATTTTCTAACTACTGTGCTTTAATGACTCTGTTGTCTGTGCAACATTCTTAATAAAACACAACATATTCAATCCTATATAAGGCAATCACCAAATTTCAAATCACCAGGTTCCAAAGCCAATTCTGGCTACAGAAACATACCTGTATGTTACTCAGTTCGCCAACAGGGATATCAAAGCACACCCCCTACAACACAAAAAAAGAGACATCTGCTTTCTAAAGAAGCATCCAAAAAAAGATACAACTCCAGTCAGGCAGCAGCTGCAACCGCTCACACATGCAAAGTGCAGAAATCAGAAACGGCAGAAAGCATGGTCTTTTGGAGAAGCTTTTCATAAGCCGAAGAAAAAAGAAGTTAAAACACAAAAGCTCACAACAAAATGCAGATTCTAATGCTCTGTGCTGACAGTGCAATCAGTCTGCCTGTTTAAAAACAAGACAGGCATCAGCTGGTACCATCAGCCTGAGAACACACTTGCACAGGAGATGAGTGTCAAGCATGTTAGTAGGCTGGCTCACAGTCAGGTGAACTGCTCAGGTCAGGCAGGCAGTCTGTCACTGCCCTGCGCTACAGCTCTTTGTAATGCAAGGTAATACAGTGCTAGCAGGCGTTTACAGTGAAAGAATAAAGGTCACAGCAACCAATTCCCATTGTGTACATATTTCTGACAGCTTTTTTTTTTAGGAAAGAATTCCTGTGTTATCATTTAGGGACAATGTCTCCATTCAAATAAGTGTTCAATCAGCTTCAATACTTCTGTTTTAATAAACAACAGTGTCAGGGTCTTTGTGATAGGTTACCATTTTCTGAGAAATGAAGACTCGTAATGATAGAGTGAGGCACCAATATTTCCACACCAGTGCTCCGCAACTCCTTCCTCAGTACTGTAAAATCTGGCCATATGTGCACACACACACACAAACATTCCCTCCTTCCCCAACGTTAGGCCATCTTACCATCTTTCCCTTGAGGAAACGCATTCCAGATACTTTGTCATCTACTTCCTCACCAAGCTGTTCTTTTAGTCCTCGCCAGGCATAGCCCATGCTACGCATTTCTATTGAACACTTCAACACTAAGGTCACAAAGCCCTTCAGGAAACAAACAGAAAACATTTACAAGACTAAACTTGGCTGGACAGCCAGTAACTCACTGACAAGTACACAATAACTTGTTATTGTAATGTCCTATCTAATCCTAAGAAATCAATGTCCCAAACGTGAAGCAACTAAAAGCCTCCTAAGAAGGCAAAGGCATCCAGCTAGCATGGGAATGCCCATTGATATAAAGGTCAATAGCATTTCCATATTCTAGTCAGAAACAGACACTCATTTATTCAACACATTCTGAAGGTTACTGCTAGAAAACAGGTAAAAAACTCCAAACTGAGAAAAGAAGCACAGTCCAGTCACATGCTATTTCCACAACTACGCTACCATGCAGCAAACCGGGCCAAGTTCTTCCTAAATGTATCAGAAAACGAAGGGGCTGTACTTTCCTTCTGTAAAGATATCTTCAAAATCAAGTAACCACATGCTAGACTTGAAATATTACAGAAATGTAAAAGCTTCCAGGGAAGGGAAAACCACAATAGCATGAGCCAATCTATTAGCTTGTAAAATGTCATTAGTTAAACTCTCATAGGGCAAAGTCTTCTGTTACTTGGAGCTCTGCAGAAATCCTTTTAACTCTAATTACAGGAAGATTTGCTAACCGATATTGTGTTTCTCTGGTTTCCTGCAGAGTGCCAGTTAGAACTGTTTCAGTTAAGGAATGAACAACAACACAGCAGAAACTGGGGGGTAACAGCTCTTCAGAAACCCTACTCAAAGAGTCTGAGAAGATGCCACACTTGGACTGGACACAAGCAATTTATTTACCCATTCTTGTTAACAGAGGTATAACATTATTTACCGCAGTCGAGTTGAGTAAGGAGCGCTGCTGTACGTAAGCTGCCCCAGAAATATGGGCCAGAGCTGCAGCCAGGGCAGCAACTGCTCCTTTTTCATCTATGAGCTCTTCAGCAGATTTTCTGAAGTAGTCCACTGCCGAAGGAGGAATGGCCTCCAACAACCTACATGGTGACAACAAAAGTTCAAGAGATCAGCAAAGGCCAGTGCAAAGTGCAGTTGTGTTTTAGACACAGACTTAAGACAGCTTTCAAGATCAAAGAATTACTTCTACAAGCTTTGCCTATACTGCTCATGCTTCACTACCACGCATTTAACTCAGCACCTACTGGATGCTGAATACCCACTGTCTCTGTCCATTAAGCCAAGCCTCTTGAAAGATTTGTTCAAAACTGAGGACTTACAACAGAGCATGCTTGGGAGCACTGATAAAAACATCAAGGGAAGGCTCTAAAATACCTGCATTCTTAAGGCTATTCCCAGGAATACACAAGGAAATGTTGCAGCAAACCGAAGAATATTTTGCTTTTACTTCACAAGGAAGAGAAGCAAACCACTACAGAGCTGCTGCTGGGCTTGGACAAGGCACTTCTTGCTCTCAGCAACGCAAGCTGATTGAATTGGTTATTTCTGGGAAAGGCAGTGAAAACAAGCTGGGAAACTGGTTAACAGCTACTGCTCTAGTGCTGATTTTGGTATGCCAGCACCTCCCACCACCCAACACCATGGCCATAATCTCCTTTACGCTGCTCAAATCCTCACCAGTTATAATAATCTGTCAATGCAATTTCCAACCATAAGCAACAAATGTAAGCAGAGTTGCATGGAATGAAAACCACAACTCCCGAGAATAAAACGATACAAAGAAACACAGCACTGGGCTGCAACACCCTCACTACTGCAGAGTAACTCCTCAGAACACTGAATATTGGTCTTTACTGACTATTACCGTAACATCTGTGTAATTTCCTGTTCTGCTACTGATTTCTGACCATATAAACAAAGGTTATTTTTTGCAGGAACCTGGAGAACAATATGCTCTATGAAAAGGCCTATGTTTGAGCACAGAGTTTTATTGATACCATTTCATGAAAACTAGTCAGTGTCTATGTGCAAAGCAGCTGATTTTTATGACACAGACAACGACATGCTCACATACAAGTCTGATCCCTTAAAGCTCTGTGTTAACAACGTTGCTGTTCGTAAGAACTTCACACATTTTTAAGAACAGGCAAATGAACTTACTTTTTGGCATCATTACTTGAAGCTTTGATTACATCTGTAGCAGAAGGAACACCTATACGCTTAAACATAATCCCCTGAAATCAAGAAAACAAATTACAGTTGCAGGTATTTTCAGCACTCTATAACTCAACTCTACCTGGGTCACATTACCAAGACCTGAAGGCAACAGCTGTGTAGAACACGAACAGTCTTTGCTTTAATTACGTTACTTCTAAAACTAGAATAAGGCTTTTCTTTAATTTCCTGCCTTCCTTAACCTGGAGCTACTTTAAACCGGTTTAGAAGTAGATTGTAATGCGTGGCATGGTCTCCCGTTCCTGTCACAGTCTGCGCACTGACAGCAGAGTACGGCCAACATGGAGAAATCCATTAGACATTAAAACAGGCTGATACACAATCATTTACAGAACATTTATCAAATACTAACATTTTAGACCTATGGGCCACAAGACCCACAATGGATTCACGCAATCATAAGCAGCTCAGGGTTACAAAGTCTAAGAGTGCCAGAGCCCTTCAGGAGATAATTTCATTAAGCAGAGGTCCGAGATAGAACTTACCGCTTTGTGCTCAACCTGTTTCAGAAGATCTTCTTCTCTTCTCTGAAATAAACAAATGCAGATCCCAGTCCGGCCAGCTCGACCCGTACGTCCAGAACGATGGATGTAGGAATCCACATCCTTCAGAAATTCAGATTAACAAGAGAAAACCTTATATCATTTGAATTGTTGATATTTGTACAAGGTAAGAGAGAAAAAACACAAGCTAAATTCTAATTCAGAAGCCCAAGGAGTGATACGACATGTTTCTACACCCAAACTTGTAACTACATGCAAACCACTTGGGTTTGTATACAATACCCTACCCAGGTATGGTGCCTCATGTTTAACAAACATTACTGACATGAGATTTTTTAAAATACAAAGCTCCACTGGAGAAAAGGGCAGTGGGAGTATTTTAGAATTGTTAAAAAACTCAACCTGTTCAGAAAGGATTCAGAAATACTAAAACAAATCAAAAATTACTTTACAAATTTCCAGAGTAACGAAAACCCCACCACTTTTACTTTAATCAAAACACGATACATAAAAATCCACTTCACTGGTAAATCAGAATAATGCTTCTGGTTAAACCTGCTCTTCCATCACACACACAAAAAAAATAAATTACAACTTCAGTTTCCCCTAACAACTTACTTTTGGTGGTGAGCACTGTATAACAAGGTCAACCTCAGGAATATCCAAACCACGGGCAGCGACGTTTGTTGCAATCAGAACTTCAAACACACCATCCCTAAAGCCTTTTAATGTAACTTCTCTCTGTTTCTGTGGAATGTCACCATGCAATGACTGGGCATCCTGTCAGCGAAACAAGCCATGAACATGTCATTTAACAGGGGAGTCTAGGCTGCAGTTCAGACATTTAATTACAAACTGCAAAATATTGTGCAGAGCAAGAAAAAATAATTACACAGCTGATACCAAAGGAACATAAAGTACCTGACTTGGTGGTTTGATCCTTCTCTGGGACAATAATACTCATGAGCAGTAGTTTTACCACACTATTATTTGTACAATCCAGACTGCCACATCAAAAGGGCCCACTTCAGCTCTCACCACCACTGCAACAAATGCAAGCAACCTTACTGAAGCAGTGGTTGTCAAGAGCTGGCAAGAGGCTTTGCTCCCTTCCCCAAGGAAGCCATCCCAAAACACACAGACTCAAGTGAGGTTTTCAAGGGCATTCCCAAACCCGACAAAGTAATTTGATCAACCTCCGCTTTTAATGGAACAAGAGACCTATCAGGAGTTTGACAAGGAGAAAGGGGAGAATCACAAGCTCAGAATTCAAACAAGTAACATGCTAAAACAGAACTTGCTAGCGTAAGAGAAAAACACATACTGACACAAGAACAAAGTCACTGGATTTACTGTAAAAGCAGCAGGACCAACAGACAAAAATTGTTCCTGCAAGATTTTAATGTGGATGGCATACAGCATGTGTCAAACACTGGAAAAAACATGCATTCCCACTCCAGCTCTTTTCCCATTAATTAGTATTTAGTATTAAATAGGATTTTCCCTGCAAAAAATATAGTACCTTTCCCCACCATAAAGAAAATGTTGATAATTGAAGCAAGCGTACAAAACCTGCTCAATATATCACCTGAGGTCTGAATAAACTATTAAATGACTTTCCAAGAGCAACAGGACATTCCATTCTACCATATTGTTTGGAGTTTCCTGAATACTGAGACAAGATGGAATATATGCGCTACACAAGCTCCTGTTTACCATTATTACTATCTCCAGGCTGTTCAGCATAAGCTGTATATATTCCATGAACCCTGTCCTACATGATTTTAAAGTCAAAGAAATAATTCCATAGTCATCGCAATTTTAATTGCAAAGCTCTGTTTTTAGAAATAAAGCCTTAAACCCACCCACAGAAACTACCTCATCCACACAGTTGCAATCTCATATTTATTCTCAATATCCATCAATGCTGCTCTCTGTTCAGAACCCAGTACCTGTTTGAGTGAAGCATTCATAGCCAGCTCATTTGCTTCCTTTTTGGTCTCACAAAACACGATGGTCCGCCCCTGGCTGCCACTGTAGACCTGAATGATATCCCCAAGAACTCCTGCTCTCTGAGACGATCGACACTGTATTGCCAGGTGCTGTCAGGCAAAGAGACATAGGGTAAGCATCTCTTTTAAACCTAAGCCAATCACAGGACAGGCAAAACTAACACAAAAAGGTTTAATTTTTTTTTTAAGTTTACGAACTATTGACCCTGTAGGAAAACTTCCCTTAAAAAAATCTGTGTCTCAATCACGTGAAAAGTTATTCCACATCCCCATTTGTAAAGTCAAAGCAGAACCCATCTCATTCAGGCCACTTGCTCTTAGGACCTGCACTGCTCTGTAGCAGAACCACTCACTTCCACAGTTGTGGCAGTCCTCTGAGTCTTTTTTCCAATCAGGTCAATCTGCTCGTATTCATCTTTCATGTATTTTTTTGCCACATCATATACCCAACGCGGACAAGTTGCAGAGAACAGAAGTGTCTGGGGGTTGTTCTCAGAACCTGGAAGAAAAAAACATGGATTTCAGTCATCACTCAACAGACTGAAACTTGAGAACTGATAAAAACGCAACAGAGTTGCTCTCGAATCCAGAGGTTTATATGTGTAACAGAAAGAAAATTTAGAAGGAAACACACATTTTTAATACCCTTTAGACACCAAAGGCAAAATTATAACCAGACTAAACAGAATCCTTCATCCTGCCTGAGAAGAAATGCAAGGCACATTTTCAGATCATCTCGTTAAAACCAGTTTAGATTGTGCCTGAAGTCCTCCCACATACCTGAAGGAACTCTTGCCTCAATCCCCCCTTGCCTGGTATTCCAGCACTAACTAGCCGTGAACACTACAGCTATGTGCAAAGGAAAAAGGCAGGTTAAGAAGGACACTGCAGACTGGGGGTAAGAACTGTTTAACAAACAGCATCTTGAAAAACTTTGTTACTTTCTTAGCTCCACAAGATCAGGCAGAAAAGAAACACCCTTTGCAAAAGAATGCGATTATCCCCTACAATCAATTTTCCAGTTATGAAGAAAACTTTTAAGATTGAATAATTATAACAACACTTCCAAAACTTCTTTTAGAAGACTATATGTACTTTTTGGCTGTCAGGACAAACATCAACTCTGCAGAAACAGGGAGGACGCAATAATCAAGTAGAAATGACAGTGGCTATACTGGGTCAAACCTAAGACCCAAGAAGCTCATACACTCTCTCCTACAGTAGCCGAGCGCAGTTAACAAAGATGTGAAGAAACACTGGCAGCATCCACCTTTTTGTGGCTTCCAGTCAGAAGCAATACCCTTGCTTTTAGTAATCCTTAATACTTCAACTTCCAGAAATTCAAGTCACTTTTCAAAATTTTTGGCATTAGTACCACATGGCAAGGAATTTCACACTATTAAAATAACCTCCTGCTCTGTACCTGCTACCTGGTGGCTTCACCAAAGGCCTATCATATCAGAAAAGAGCAAACATTCCCTGGTTGTCAGCTTTGTGTGATGACAAGTGTACAGACACATGACCTTAGCCCTGTGCTAAGTCACCTCTCCAGATAAAGAGCACCAGGGCTTAGGGAGGTGCACTGGGGTTGTTGCATTTTTACCTTTTCTTTTTTGCCTCCAGCCCTTCAACCACTCATTTCCTTGCTTTGAACCTTTTCCAACTCTACCTCATCCTTTTCTCTGTGGTCCAATACTAGCATTGCACTAAAGATCTAACCTGGGAGTGCACTAGCAGTTTTCAAAGTAGCATAACCATGTTTTCTGCATTGTCCTCTATTCCTCTCCTGATGTCAGGATTTACCTTTTTTATAAGCAAATCCTAAGATTTCTTCCACTTGTTCAGCAAAGCCCATGTCTAACATGTGATCAACTTCATCCAAAACAACATGCTTCACGCTGGAAAGTTCTAGCTTGCTATTCTGGATGTGGTCTTTGATCCGTCCAGGAGTTCCCACTAGAATATCAATGCCGCTTTTCAGGAGGTCAACTGGAAGAAAAGACAAAAAAACAAGGACAGGGTCAGAATGCTAAGAGACAACAAGGAAAAAAGCTGTAAGTACGCAACAACACTTCCAATTTTAGAACCAAAAATCTACTGCCCTTCACTTCAGTCTCTGAATAAATCACCACTACATCCAGTCTGAGTAACAAGTAAGCATAACAGTGGTCCAGTTTGCTGTGTCAAGAATACCAGCTAAACTTACAGTAAGACATGCTAACTTCCAAGCAGCAATCAGCTGGTATTAGAAGCCTCCAGAGCTTTATTACAGAAAAACGCTACAGTTTTTCAGCTAAATTATTTCACAGCCACCTCTGGAGACAGATAGAGCTATACACACACAGACTGTTCTCCTTTGTTTTCCTGGGACGCTTGCCTAGTCCCAGTATATGCCCACACAAACATGCAATAAAGAAGAAACTAAAGGACCAGACCCGTTGCAGCCAGTTCTATTCATGGAATGCTTTCGGAGAAAGTCAACTCCAATCCAGTAGTAATTCCTTAGCCTCTACTTACTCTGTTCTTTATACGGAGTTCCTCCATAAAAACAAGCCACTGACAATTTCCTGGTGAGAGTCTTGAAGTCCTTGGCTACCTGAGTGGCCAGTTCCCTGGTTGGAACAAGAACCAGCACCTGGAGGGAGTGAACAGAGACAAAAAATGGCAGCTGCGCTTGGGAGAGGGTGCCAGGAGAAAATGGTTTACTTCACATGAAGCAGCTTGTACTCCCATCCTTGTTCTACACTTGCAGAGGTGCCCACACCTCCCCAACATCCTGGCAATATTTCCTGTCACCTTGGAGACTGCACAACACAGCCTCACAGCCAGCAAGAGGGAACAAGGCAAAGCATTCCAAGATAACTTAGATGGAGAACTGCAATATTTTTTTCCTTAAGCCAGATAAAATAGACTTCTCAGCAACATTACCAAGGACAACAAAGGTGCAGTTCCACATTAAATGACAGGAACAGTCAGTAAACCATTTGGAGCAGTATGATCTTAAAACACACTTAGCAAGATGCACTGTAACCATATATCCTCCTTTTCCACCCACCTGCCTTCCTCCAGTATCTATCCCCTCCTCGTCCATCTTTTCTAAGAATGATACAGAATAACAAGAGCTGTATTTCCCTATAGAAACCTCTGAGACAATAAGATTTTAAAACTTACGTCGTCTTTAAAGTTAATAAAATAGAATGATGATTTAGGCAACAAACGTTTAGACTATAACACTTTTTCAGTCTAATGATAAACATACACACTTAATTTGCCTGGGAATATAATATCTGATCACAGATACCTGGGTACCAATTCCACCTCACTCTTAAGTAGAAACATAAACACAAAAACCAAACATCAAACCAAAACAAAAAGCCTTCAGTTACCATCATAGAATTTATAGCGAAAAACAATCTGAGTGAATGGGACAAGCTGAGCTGATCCAATCACTACTTCAGAAGAGGCAGGGTTTGATTCAAACCCAAAGCATCACGGTAACTTCCTGAAGAGAGCAGTCTCCCACATAAGGTCAGAAAGAACACTAAAAGTGAAATGTGTTACCGCTGTGAGGCTGCAAAACCTGTCACATTTGGCTCCTGATCTGATGAAAGTGTTCACCATTACAAACATCAAAAACAAGTCCCCAAATGTCATAAAACCAATTACAAAATCACTTTTGAAAACTGCCATATTCTTATGTTGCAGTGTTAACCCCCAAGAGCTGTTACTTTTGGTGAGCGGCCTCTTCTCCCATCTTGGGAGGCGCACTGAAGTTTTTCGACCAGTGGAACAGCAAAAGAAAAAGTTTTCCCAGTTCCTGTTCGAGCTTGAGCAATTACGTCTTTGCTGTCATAAATGGGTTGAAAAGTCTTCACCTGCACAGGGAACAGGTATTTTACACCTCGAGCTGCAAAATAATCCAAAGAGGTTTCATTACAAGGTGCTAATTCTACTTCAGGCTGAACAATTAGTTAGAAGCCCTCCTATATAAGTATCCTGGATCCATAGGACACATCATGTCAAATCCTGCACACAACAGGTGTGAGTTACAAAAACATATGTGTTCTCTCCTAGCCTAGATCAAAAAATACTCCCCTTTAAACACACAGCTGAGTATTCACAATGAAATAAAGCCTTCTTTATGATGCTCAGCGTAAGGCAACCAGAGGGAAAGAACGAGGAAAAAAAAATCAAAAGATGCTTTTTTAATACAACCCAAGACTTTGCAGTAGCTTGGTTCTGAAGACAGGGGAGGAAGTTTATTTTAAGGTATTCTAATACTTTAGAGAGATTTTGCACTGGGGAAGTAAAATAATCTGTCCAAGACAAACTTCAAAGCAAGGAAAATGAAAAGTAACTGGGAAAATTTTGTTTGGGAAACAAGAACTGCAGTTTACCACCACAGAAAACAACAAGAACTCTACAGATGCTACGTCCACAGTAAAACTAATCTGTAAGGGAGATGAAAATGCCTAAAAAGTATAAGAATAATCAGAGACAATCTGTTCACAGAAGCCAAACATAGAGGATACACCATTGCACTTATTTAAAAAGTGATACTGTGGACAGCATATACCAGAATTAAAATCAAAATACATGGCAAGTGAAACGATGCTGATGAGAAGAAAGGCACCCTCTCCAGAATATGTATATAGGAATAACCACAGCATGGAAGAGTAATCTCTTAAAATGACAGAACTTCAAACAGAACAAAACAGAAGCTCTGTTCGTACTAACAGCAGCAGATTCTTCGAGCCTACAGTGACTGCTCACGTGCATGTTCTTACTCTACCATAAATGTAAGACAATTCAGGGGAACTTACCCTTGGGTTCTGTCTCTGCTTGCACAGGTAACAGAGCGCAATTCTGGACAAGCATGTACAGAAATGTATTTTGTCAAATTAACTCACCTTTGAGAAGGTTGATGGTGTTTTCAGAGAGAGGAAAATTGGAGAAAGCACCTTCTTTTGCTTCTTCTGTCAGCTCCTAACAGGATAAAAGAAAAAAAGTTATTATAACTAAGAGATGAGCAAATAACGTACCTGACACAGGTTCACAAGAAAAGCTGTGCATTTTCTTAACTGCTACAGCTTTACTAACTAATTCCTTTCTGTTTAAAGAGAAACAAAACCCTTGTTATGGAGCTACTTCACAAACAAAACCATCATCACTGTGTAAAGTGGGCAACTTGAATCCAGCCACCCTGTGGTTAGAAGACAACATATCAACACAGGGTGCACCCTTTAGTGTGACAGAATTCCTACAAGTGAATCCTGTTTTTTACATCCATCTGAAGCAAAGATTTCCTGCCAAAGATTTCCTGCTCTTGTTACCTACAACAACTTGTTCAGAACAAGAGTGACTGCCGTTTCACCCCTAGCTCAGACATGCCTCCATCAACTTTTAAGACATAGGGCAAACAAAAAGGAACAATGGCCCCTTCCCTGTGATCTTACCACATTGTGCACATATGCCTGGCAAGTCAGGAAAAAAAGTGTTACAAATCTTAATTAGAGTTCACTGAAATCATTAGAAAACTGTGTTTCAGAGTAAAACATATGTGGTGTCACAAGCCACTGTGTGAAGCAAGGCCTTCCCTCTAAATCACACCTAATCAGTACACCACGTAAATAGCTTCTTAACTTGGCACATCAGTAAACAGCTACTTAAAATTCACAATCTAGCTTCTACTTCAGTGATCCAAGTGATCACATTACAGCCAATGTACAAAAAGCACTCTCTCGATTCACATTCCCATCTTAAACTCAAGAGAGGAAACTACCCACAGAGGGCCCTACAGGAGGAAAGGCTGCAGGGCCCTCTTGCGTGCATGTGCAAGGCCAAGGGTGAAATCTGAAGAGCGAGCACTCCAGAAGCAGGAATTAATGAGGATAACCATGACCTTCCCTTGCAGGACACCTTGCCAAACACTTCAAAGGGCCTGCCAGGAGAAAAAGTGCCATCACAGCACTAAGAAGGGCACACTTCTGGGATGCTGTCTGCCTGTGCAGCAGGGAGAAACCTGTGCAGCCTGCTGTGGTGACCCTGCTTTAGCTGGGGGTTGGATAGGACAAGCCCCAAAGGTCCCTGCCAACCCTGACCATCTTGGGATTTGCACTACAGTACAAAAACCAAGCAGCTACATGAAAATGAGCTAGCATATGGAAACTGCTTCCTGCTACCCAGTCTCCTCTGCTGCAGGATAACCTACTCCAAATGGTTCAGCATCTAGCACAAGGGGGAAAGCACAAAGAGAGATGACCGCCACAATACCCGCACTGCAGTGCTTCACCCATCAGCCCCCAAACCTGGGTGAAAATGGGCATGGCAATGGGCACTCCTGGATGCCCAAGTGCCATAAATCCAAGGGGAATAGTGGCAAACGCTGCTTACAATGCTCCCACAGCTCTTCCCCTCCTAAAGTCTCCACACACAAACAGTATGTGCTATTAAGCCTGCTTGTTACCAGCACGACTTTAACAGGGCAGAATCAGGGCTCTGCTGGTAAAGCATCGCTACCTCAGCACCGCTGTCCTCCTCTGCAGTGAGAGGTTTCACCGAGCCGTTGCTCTCTCCGGTCAGGCCGCTGCTCTTCTCCTTGGCTTTTTTTGTCTTCTTGGGAAGGGGTGGCTCCAGGTCGCTGCTGCCCAGGCCACTCTCCTCGGGTTGCACCTGCTTATCCTCAGCCTTCCCACGTCGCTTCACCTTCACCTTCCTCTCCTGGGTCTCCACCTGCTGAGGGAGAGCAGTGTTACATGGAGCACCTGCTCCTGCCCCAAGAATACTGAAAATGCCAGCAAATAAACTCTCTACTCATTTTGGAGTTTTAGAAAACAGCATCCTTTATTTCAGCATTGGACGTGCGAGGAATGATTTCCATCAATCGTGTAACGACACAAGCACTGATTACAGAATGTATTTCCCACTTACATGGATATGTATAAAGTTTCCCAGAAATCATATGCATGTTCTATTACTTTCTAAGGACTAATTTTAATATTATGAACTTCACAACAGCCAAATCTCTACTAATTTGAGCTTTGGAGACAGTTCCTTTTCTGACCTTGCATTTTAGATACAGAAAACTTCCAAGACATTGTTCAAAGGGAAATAATAACATCTTATGTCACATATTGTACGTACTGAACAGACGCCTCTTCTTCTATAATCACCTCTGTTCACAGTATCTCCCTATCTAAAATGCAAGGTCAGACAGAGCTGGTTCCAAAGCACCAATTAGCAGAGATTTGGCTGTTGTGAAGTTCATATTACATTAAAATTAGTCTTGGGAAAGTAAAAGAAGATTGCTGGGAGAATTTATACAGCTGCTTCTAAGTGGGAAATATATTCTGTTCCAGTTCTTGTCTTGTTATGAATGATTAAGGGAAATCATTCCCTAAAGCTCCCAGCGCTGCAATAAAGGATGCTGCGTTCTAAAACTCTAAAACTAGTGTTAGAGTATTTATTTGCTTGCATTTCCAGTATCACTCTGACCTTGCATTTTAGACAGGGAAAGACTGCAAGTAAAGATTATTAGAGGAGGCACATATTATACTTCAAACAAGATGTTATCATTTCTCTCTGAACAATGTCTGGGAAAGCACTGTTTGAAAAAAACCCCGCTATCAAGAAAACATGCTATCAGAGGGACACTATCACAGAATCATAGAAGGGGCTGGGTTGGAATCCCATCCTGTCCCAATCCCCCTGTCATGGGCAGGGACACCTCCCACCAGACCAGGCTGCTCAAGGCAACCCAACGTGGCCTCGAACACTTCCAGGGAGGGGGCAGCTACAGCTTCCCTGGGCAACCTGTGCCAGTGCCTCACCATCCTCAGGGTGAAGAATTTCTTCCTCATGCCTATTCTAAATCTTCCCCCTTCCAATTTAAAGCCATTTCCCCTCGTCCTCTCGTCACTACTTATCCTTATAAAAAGTCCCTACCCAGCTTTCCTGTAGCCCCTTCAGGTACAGGAATACCGCTATAAGGTCTCTCAGAGCCTTCTCTTCTTCAGGTTGAACAACCCCAGCATTCTGTCTTAACAGATTAAAACAGTTAAAAGAATTTTAAATCCCTGCAGTTCCTCAGATGAAACTTAACTCTATATTAGATTAAACCAATACGTTCCACTCTTTGTAGCAGTAACTACTTCTCGTATTACCTCCCGCACCTTTCCCAGCTTCGGCGTCCGAACCGCTGCCCCCCCCGCCGCCCTGCCGGCACAAGATGGCGGCCCCCGCGCGGCACGCGGCGCCTCCCCGCTCCCACCTTGGCTTTCCTGCGGCGGCCGCGCCGCACGGACTCCTCTCCTGCGGGCGCCTGGGGCTCCGCGGGGCCGCTATCGGGAAGCGCGGCGGGCATGGCGGGGGGCGGCTCGGCGTGGAGATCCGGGACGGCGCTGCTGCTGCTGCTGCTGCTGCTGCTGCTGCTGCCGCTGCGCCCCACCCCGCCGATCAGGAAGTGCGGGGGCGCGGAGCTCAGCGCGGGGAGCACGCATGCCGGGGCGCGGGGCTGCGCCGCCTCCCCCGGTAGCAGTAGCGGCAGCGCCGGCCCCGCCGCGCCGCCCCGCAGCCCCCGCCGTGCGCCCATGGCCGCCATGGGGACCGCGAGTCGTGCCGCACGCCCGCACGCGCCGCCCATGCAGCTGCTCCCGGCCCGGCCCGGCCCGGCCCGGCCCGGCGCGACCCGCCCCTTCCGCCGCGCGCTCTCCCGCCTTTCAACGGCTTCCTACACCGCGCGCTATTGCCCCCGTCCTGGAACTGATAATAAACTCATGGAATAGTTGGAATGGACCTTAAAGCTCATCCGGTTCCACTCCCCTGCCATGGGCAGGGACACCTCCCGCTAGACCAGGCTGCTCAAGGCCCCACCCAACCTGGCCTTGAACACCTCCAGGGAGGGGCATCCACAGCTTCCCTGGGCAACCTGTGCCAGTGTCTCACCACCCTCAGTGTCAAAAATTTCTTCCTAATGTCTCATCTAAATCTTCTCCCTTCCAGTTTAACGCCATTTCCCTCGTCCTGTCACTACTTGCCCTTGTATAAAGTTCCTCCCCAGCTTTCCTGTAGCCCGTTCAATGATTGGAAGGCCTCTATGAGGTCTGCTCTGAGCCTTCTCCAGTCTGAACAACCCCAACTCTCTCAGCCTGTCCTCATGACGGATTTTTTTAAAGGCATCCTGAACTCCCGGTTGTTTGTGAAAAACCTTCTCTTGGAGGAAGCCATTGAGATGCCTAAGAATGTGGAAAAAGTAGAAGAGAGGCCTCAGGAGGGAGCTGAGTGAGAGAGAGCATCATAGCCCATTTTGCGCAGCTTCTGCAGAGCTGTTTATGAGAGATGCGGTCAGGCATTGTCCTAGAGAAGAACTGGCCCTTTTCCGTTGACCAGTTGTTGCAGTTCTGGGAGCATTTTGTCGATTCCCTGGTAATGCTTACCTGCTGTGGTGGTTTCACCAGGATTCAAGAAGTTGTAGTGGATGACTCTACTTGCTGACCACCAAACTGGGACCATAACCTTTTCATGCAGCTTTGCTTTGGGGAAAAGTTTGGTGCTTCACCTTGGTCCAGCCACTGCGCAGAACACAGTTTGTTGTCATATAAAATCCATTTTTCATCCCCTGTCCCAGTGAAATAAATGGATCGATTTTGCTGCAGGGCACATAGAGCACATCCATAAGAGAGCTGACAGCATGAGAGAGTTGTAGTCTCCAAGAATTTATTCAGGAACTGGCATCTTATGCAACAGTGCACACACCTTCAGAAAAACGCCCATGCATCTGTGAATGGCTGGGAGGCAAAAAGCTGGCAGGTGGCCCTCAAAAACATGCACTGATGCCTGGGTGAGAGCATGATCTCTATTGACCAATGACAGGACCCAAGGGAATGGCAGGAAGATGCACCAGGTGAGTTTTAGGTTGGATAGTAGGAAAAGGTTCTTCACCCAGAGGGTGTTGGAGCACTGGAACAGCTCCCCAGGGAAGCAGTCATGGCGCCAATCCTGACAGTATTCCAGAAGCGTTTGGCCAATGCCCTCAGACACACAGTGTCAGTGTTGTGGTTGATCTGTGCAGTGACAGGAGTTGGACTTGACATTTGTGGGTCCCTTCCAACTCAGGTCATTCTGTGATGATCTTGTGCACTACACATGGCAATACTTTCTCAACAGTATCTTGGCTATATCCCTTGCAACCCAGCATAAAGACCTGGGGACCAGTCACGGCATCCTGTGAGTGGTGAGAGCTTACGGGGTTTGCACACCAACCCAACAGACATAGCGAGCGCTGGTTTGCCAGTGCAGAGCCCTGGGATGCAGCAGCCCAGTTTCTGCATTTTTGGGCCTGGCAGCAGGAGCTCACACAGCACCCACTTCCCGAGCTTTTTGCTTTCCCAGAGTGGTGCTGATGTCGCACAACTGTTGAGCAGTCAGAGTCGAGTTCTTCTGCAGCCTCTCCAGCTGTTTTGCATGGGTGCCCTTCAGTCTCGGCTCTCAGCTGGCCATCACATAAGGCAGGATGCCCGAGACCTTCCTCATCTCCAAGGCTCTTGTTTCTGCCTTCAAAGAATTCAGCTGTTCCAGGGCTTCAGAGTGCTATGCTTATGGAATAAACTTGTTCCTTGCTGGCAAAAATGCGTAGATTCTAACAGGTCCTATTTTCATTAATACATATTACTCTAAGCTGAGCTAGACTGCTTTAAGGCTGACTGTTAAAATAGGTGATTATTTTTGCCCCAACCTAATAAATGGAAATGCCTCCTATATAATAGCAAACATGCTCCAAGTGGGTCTGCTCAATCGGTGCTGCTCACAGGATACTTTTAAAACTTTCTAACTTAGGATATGAACTTGTAAAATAATATTTTATTTGTTTTGTAAAATGTACAGGTTTGACCAGGAACAAGGACTGAGATATTATACAGTGAGCCAGGCCACAGCTTGAATGTGACAGCTGTATTCCGGAACAAAGGTTTAGGTCTTACAGTTGAAATGGCAATACCAGAAAGAAAGGAAACAATAGGTTTTATTTGTCTTTTGTTTTTTAAAGCCAACAAATCTTGTTTGTGACCAAAGTACTCAGAAAAAAAAATCTGATTGACAGATTTTTTGAAGTGGTACAAACACACAGGAACAGCCTATTTTTATGTGATGTAAAATACTGCAGTCCCATTTGTTTTGCACTTCTGGATCATTCAAGTTAACGATCAAATGCTCTGTCAAAGCTTCGTTTCTGGCCCCTGCCTCTGAATCTGTTTCTACCGGAGCCACCACGTCGCCCATTCCTGGAGCCTGAGAAGCTTCGGCCATTTCCTCCGCCACCTCCTCCTCCTCCTCGCTGTGATTCCACTAACTCAGGTAATTCAGTCGCCACGCACAAACGCCATTGTTTTGAATCTTCCCATTTTGCCTATGGAAAGAAAGTCAGACACAGCATATTAAAGTCTAGAAATGCCAGTACTAGGTATTTCAGAATTACTAAATTTGCTCAATTGAAAAGGAAAAGTTTGGAGCCAATTAGGATTCAAGTTTCTAACTGAAGTGGCCAATACTGGTTTCAAAATTGAAGCATCAAAGCTACAGCAGACCAAGCGCACCTCTGGTGCTGCAGAACAGAACAGATGAGACATTAGGAAGCAATTCTTGACACTGAGGGTGGTGAGACACTGGCACAGGTTGCCCAGGGAAGCTGTGGCTGCCCCATCCCTGGAGGTGTTCAAGGCCAGGTTGGGTGGGGCCTTGAGCAGCCTGGTCTGGTGGGTGGTGTCCCTGCCCATGAAACCCACCTGAAGGCTCTACAGAATAGCCTCATCAGGAAACTTACTTTTTTTCCTCACCTTCCACAATAATTATCACTGATCACACATCCACACCCCCCTAACCCAGAACAAAAAATCATTTTAGGAGTGAATGAATGCCAGGGGATGAGGGTATAGAAATTTCTCCCACTGAGGGAGAAATACCTGAAGGAAAGCCTGAAGTCTAGGGAATTTTGGCATGCGAATACTAACTCTGCCAAGCAAAACACTGGAATTCACTTTCTAAGGAGAGAATTCTGGATGAAAAGAAGGGGAAGGAATGAAAAAAAAGGGATTTTGCGTTGTGAGGGGACTGGTTGCCTAAAAAGATTGACCCAGTAGCAGTAACAAGGGGTGGATTGTTCATACCACCACGCTTCTCACTGCAAAGGTCTCAAGCTGCAGATTTTTGGAACAAGGGAGCATTTTGAGAAAGGAACACCATGCTTCCATTCCTTCAAAGCCACCCCTTTTGCCATCAGAAAAGGCAGGATGACAAAGGAACGTTTCCTGCCTAACACAGTCCAACTAGTTTCATCTACAGTTTGTAACCAAAAACTTCCACAAACATACCTCTATTTCCTTCTGGTCTGCTGCAGGAACATCAAAGCACACACCCTAGAAAAAGAGAATAATGTTAATGGATACAAGTCTAGCCTTCTAAATGACTGCCACTGAAAAAATAGAGCCTGCAAATCTATGTACTAGAACAAACAGTTTTACATTTCAAAATGGTTTTGAATAGAGATTTAAGATATTTTTAATTCTTTGAACATTGAGAGAGCTGCATCAATATTTCTGAAAGCACCAATACTGGTGTTTTCACCAATGGACAGGAATAAAATATGCATGGAAACATAGTTGGGTGAGAGCACTGGAAAAATAACAGCAGAAGAAGGGATAAGAGAACCGCACGTGTTGGCAGCACTTAAAATTAAGTCATCAAGATCACAGCATCTCTGTTCTATTGATGTGGATATGCTGAGAAATAAGAAACACACTCAGAAAAACACAAAGATGGAGCAAATCAGCAAGAGTGCCCAATGACTCAGAAAATCAGGACACAAGTGTTCCTTGTGCTGTATGTGACCACAATAATCCTGGAGAGACCACCTGTTCACACATTTTCACATTCATGAAAATGCCCACAAACTCCTAGACAAGAGTAGGGAGGGGAATCACTTTTGTTTAAAAAACCAGTCTCTCAGCAAGCTTGGCTACAGTGGTTCTAGCGCTGTTAAGTACCCCCCCGAAATGCTAACTCATTTGTGGTCTTTCAGTTTCCGGTACCAGAACTATCAGAACTGATTGTCCTAAAGAATCCCATTCTGTGTTTTGTCATTAAGGTAGAGCAAGCACAGTTTGTCCCTTTCACCTGTTCTGCTGTCCCTGTAGCCATGCTATAAAGAGCATGAAACTACCCCCTTAGCCCATCAGCACAGCAGAGCCCTGAGCCTCTGAGATGCCTAAGCCCTGACAAAACAGATTGAGGCCCATTCTTCCACCAGTCATGTCCTTACCAACAGAGCGTGGGACACAGGAAAAGAGACCAGGCATCTCCACTGACAATTGCAGAGAAGGCTAAAACTAGAACAGCTCGGTAGCAAAGATACAAAAAAAAGCTTACTGTTTTCCCCTTGAGGAAACACATTCTGTTCACCTTCCTGTCAACATCATCACCCAACAGATCTCGCAGTCTTCGCCAAGCATAGCTCATATTGTTTATTTCTTCAGAGCAGCGCAGTATCATTGTAACAAATCCCTACAGAGTAAGACATTGGCCACATACCACTCAGTCAGAGGAATAAGCTTCAGCACATCTATCAGACACAAGAAACCTGCTAATTTACAGGTCATAAACTAAGTTTACAAGCAGATGCTGTAAGGAGACCAATTTATAGTCACTATATTCTTCCTTTTAGCTAGATTAGTAGTTCCTACTGGCTTAAGTACAGTTCCCATAAATGAAATAATGAGCCAAATAATTCTCTATTTAAACAACAAAGGTGTACTGTTTTGCTGCAGATTCAAGATAAACATTAAGCCATACACCCTTACCGCATCAGAGTTCAGCAGGGAGCGCTGTTCAATGGAAGTAGCACCTGAGATATGGGCTAGAGCTGCAGCCAAAGCATTAACTGGTCCCTTTTCTTGTATCAGAAACCGAGCAGATTCTTTGAAATACTCAATAGCAGTTTCAGGAACAGAATCCAGACACCTAAGTACAGCAAAAACATTTAAAAATGTATATACATTGGTATGTACAAGGCTCTGGAATAGAAGAAAAACAGCAGTCCAAGACTAATAGAGTTCAAAGAGACAGCGAAGAGCAATCCAAACAGCCCTTCTGAACTAGGAAGACAGAACACACCTGATGGCATCTTTGCTGGAAGCCTTTATTATATCTTTTGCAGTAGGAACACCAACACGCTTGAATGTAATGCCCTGAAATTTAAAAAGCAAAATACAGATGAAAGATGCAAACCATAAATAATTCAGTTTTAAAGAAACAGTAGTGGACTTCAATGAAAAAAAGCATCATTTCTTCATTTCTATCTATCTATCATTTCTCTTCTTCTTTTCACCTTTTAACTCCCAACTTTTGCTAGTGAAAATTACAAGCTTAGTGTTACAGGAAAATGGGTAACATTTAAAAGCCTTTTATGTATCAGGTCAGTTTAAATGATCCAGTGACCTTTAACTGAAATAAACAAGAGGCCATTTTGGCAGATTCCAGGGGGTGGGAAAGTCCCAAAAGTTACTAATTTTAGTGTTATTCACTTGGATTTAAGTACAAGTTACAGAGCCTTTCTAACCATAAGTCTGAGTTTTACGTGCCAAGAGTAAACCATCTCATCCCAACTGAATACTTAATTGGCAAGAAAACCACCATATGGAACAGTGCAAGAAGTGCAAAACTGTCAGTAACCGTTCTCAGCAAAGCTACACATATGCAAATCACTGGTCAGTTGATAAGTCAGGCCCAACACTAACTGAAATTCTGCTAACTTTTTCTCACTGCCACAGGTACAACCTTCAGTGTGCTCCCTGCTCCACAGTAACTGACAGCACATCGAAACGCCATCAGGTAACTGAACCTCATCTGGATGCTTTATAAGCTCTATTCTATAACTGAACTATTGAACAAAACATGGGAGAGTTTACATGATACCCTCACACATTGCATTTAAGTGCTCATGATTAGAAGAAAATGATACTTTACCGCTTTTTGTTCCACATATCTTAACTGATACTCCTCCTTTCGCTGATAAAAACAGATACAGATCCCGGTCCGTCCAGCTCGACCTGTGCGTCCAGAGCGATGGATATAGGACTCCACATCCTTCAAAATAAATAGCCTTATGACTTACCTAATTTATTGTAATTTAATCAATTCACTGCATTCACATAACTTAGCAGAAGCCATTACAGTTAAGCCTAAACAATATACAAAAACTGCATCAGACAATTAAATTAAAAGCCACTGTTTCACTAAAGTCAAATGAATAAGCTTTTCCATAACCCTCTAAAAATCATGGTTTGAAAGCCAGAACCATGAGTATGAGTCAATTAAGTCTTGTTTTGGCATCACCACAGAGAAAACATCTGAAGTGTGTGTACCTCTATAACAATCCCATTCACTCTCCTGCACATCAGCGTGAGCCTGGTCACTGAGATATTAATAGCAAATTCACCAAACAATTACCTCAACTCAGCCAATATTCTCACAGTTGGGTCCCCTCCTCATATAAGCCCCTACTTAGCAAATCGTTCTCACAAGACAAACAGCCTCTCTTCACTTCCCATTACTTCCAGACTTGCAATCACCATACATGGCCTTGAAGGGAGAGGCTGTGAATAACCTTGAAAGAAGGCATTTTAAGGAGAACTTCTTTAAACATACTAGGGATCAACCCGCACTGGAAAAGTCCTCTAAGAAACTACTTCTATATATCAGGACATTTCTGACCCATAAATGCAGTGCTGATATACTCTGTGTGGTGAATTCCTGATAGCATTTTCTACTTGAAAATAATATTATAGATGATTAAGAAACACCCAGAGTAACCATCTCCTACCTTTGGTGGTGAGCTTTGTACAACCAGGTCAACTTCAGGGATATCTAAACCTCTGGCAGCGACGTTGGTGGCAACCAGAACTTTAAATGTACCGTTTCTAAATCCTTTCAGTGTGATCTCTCTTTGCTTCTGAGGAATGTCACCGTGCAATGACTGGCAATCCTGAAAAACAGTATTATTATAAGACTGTACCAAAATCCAAGGCAGTGCTCCATTTTATGGTCAGCTTTGGGTACAATATCTTGGTATTTGAATAACAAAGTTTATATTTTATGACTCACAATATTTACTCTGTACTTACTCATATGCCTCAAACACCTTTAATAAAGGCAGGAAAACAGAAGTGCAACATGTGCCTTATCTCCACCTCAATTACTATCACTTATAAAAACAGCTATGCCATCCACACCATCTCTGCAAGGTTCAGCTGTTTCAAAACAGTTATTGACAATTTTCTCAGGCCTCCTTAGTATTCATTCTTAATCCCCCTTAATATGTTGATTTCCCCAAAAAAATCAATGGTCCTAAAAAATCAATGGTCCTAAAAAAAGGGAGCTACAGCTTCAAAGACATTTTTTTAAAATTCAAACATTCTGAAAGTCCTGTACCACAGCAAGAACAAGTATGAAGACCAAACATACAAAAATTGCTTTTTCCTCCATTCCATATTCCACAGCTTGCCTGTAGATGGCTACCAGAGTTTCCACTATAAAGAAGGATTTGAAAAAAACGCTAGCACAATGCTCATGCCAGTACAGAATTTAGACAGTTTTGGACTAATTTCAGCTGGTGAGGCATATATTCTGTTAGCAAGTATTAATATGCTAAACCAGAAAAATCTAAGTAATTTCCTTCTGTTACCTGCCAAGATCAGAGTTGTGCATTGCCTATGCAAGAGCTGGTATCACTAACACCACCAGTAATGCAGGATAAAACTCTGCGCTCCGATTTAGCTGTGTGGGAGTGTTTAGAGTAATGGAGAAACACTCCTGAACACAGCTGTGGCAAATGGAAATGCTTCTCCTTTCCCTAGGAACATAACTCAACCCATCTCCCCAATGAAAACACTTACAGGAAAAGGAGTTGTTGTGATACCACCACCAAAAATGAGTGTTCAGCACCAGTGCCACTACACCCATAAACATTGCACCACTAATCAAAGACCACAGATAGAGCCTCTGGTGTATTTGCTCTAAAACCTAACTGGTCCCCATCCCAACAACACTAATTGATGTCAGCATCACAACTCGGTAACTACTATCCCATTATCCTTGTGGTTCTCTTAAGTCTACCACCATTTTTTAATCAAAGAGAGTTCTCTCTACAGAAAAATAATTCCCAACTGTTTCACTTAATGTCACTGAGAACTGTTCTTTACAAAAAAAACCCAAACAAACCTTTGTAGCCCAGCATCTCCAAGTGCAGCCTAGTTCTGAAGGCTGCAATGCTGTAAACTTTCAACCAGTCTGGGTTTTTTTTAAAGGTTCTTGTTGGTAGTTTGGAAACTATCTGAGTGCCCACAGAAGATTGCCTTATCCACTCTGAAAGTGTCTCTTTAAAACTCACTCGGCTTAGGTCTGGTACCAACAAGGCGTTGACACATCTCTGATAGGTTTTCTTACTTAATATAGACAATAAAATACCTGTTTGATTGAAGCATTCAGAGCCAGTTCATTTGCCTCCTTTTTGGTCTCACAAAAGACAATGGTCCTCCCGTGGCTGCCACTGTAGACCTGAATGACGTCTCCGATAACCGCAGCCCTTTGAGACCAATGACACTCTATTGCCAAATGCTACAGAAAAGAATTCCAGTGTTTAGCTTACATAAAAACTCAACATATTTTTAATACATTTGAAATTGTAAAATCCAGAAATAACAAAGAGTTATACAGTTCCTGATGGGAAGAATGGACTCTTTTGTCCACCACGATTAGTTTAACATTAAGCAAAATCATTACAGTAAGAGAAAAAAAAGCAGATGTTATTATCATTTTTCTAGAGAGCAAGATTCTATCACAGTTGTATCAAGATTTTTTCACAGTTCTGTCAACTAAAGCCTTACGTTAGATAAAGTGAAACAAATACAGTGTGTTAAAAGTTTATTTTCAAGCATAAGATTTCAGTCCTGCTAATACAATTACCATGTGTCCAACTGATCTGTCAAAGTAGCTGATAAAAAGTACTTTAGCAGAAACAATACCTTATTTCATCATGTCAAGACAATTAATTCAGGCTCCTAGCAAATTCTACTTTATTCCTTGCCGTGGCCTTTACACACATTCAGCAAAGGCCTAGTGAGGCGAGATGCCACATGAAGTTTGAAAAAATCTCGTGTACAGAGAATATCAGAATTTGACTGTGATGTCTGTGATGATTTAAAAGAGCCAGGCTGATGTTAGTATGCACCTTTTGCTTCCAACTTGGATAAATTCAGATACTGCTTTCCACCGAACACCTACAAAACTAACTGATGACTGAATCCTTGCACTACCAGAGATCTCTATATGGTTACCAGACACTGCGAAAAGAGAGACAAATCCTAAACCTAGAAACAGTTTGACTAGCGGTAAAGTGCCTTATGCTTCACAAAATCATTCTCAGAACAACTTTCAACATCATTCTGATAATGCACCTTGGGCTGGGATGACCATGTGCAGAGAAAGAGGGAAAAGCCCTCAAAACATTCCACATGAGTTAAGTGTTACTCACTTCTACTGTTGTAGCAGCCTTTTGAGTTCTTTTCCCAATAAGGTCAATCTGTTCATATCTAGACTTCATGTATTTCTTAGCCACATCGTACACCCAGTGTGGGCAGGTTGCAGAAAACAGCAGTGTCTGAGGATTGTCTTCAGAATCTTAAAACACAGAACAACGTCACAAACTTCATATGCTTCACCTTACAGATTCATACAAGTTGATTAAACAAGTTATTAAAAATATACATCAAATACCAGTATATAAAATGAAGAAGGCAGTTCTGCTTTTTAAATTCATGCGTTACCAACATTTGGACAAAAAATACTCTAGAAAGTCTAAATATTTTCAAGATTAGGAAAAAAAGTTACTATGACCAAAAATCCAGTCTATCTTCAAGTGGTGAAAAGCTTCTTAATGTCTTTTACTGGAAGGCGTCCAAGTGTAACTTATGGACAGGTGTTGAAGAAAGTTATTTACACATCCCTAGGTACTAGACTTTAAGTTTTGCAAAGGTTCCACTCACAACACCTCCTCTTCACGTGCTGCATTCACAGTACATTTGCTACAAAATTTAGCGTTCAGTCATTTCTAAACAAAGCCACCTTGCAACTTACAGAAAAACACACCTGAATTTTAGCAGACTAAATTATGACTTATATCTCCTACTCTTTGTTTAAATATTGCATTTACCCTTCTTGTATGCAACTCGTAAAATGTCTTCCACTTGCTCCGCAAATCCCATGTCCAGCATCTGGTCAACTTCATCGAGTACAACATGTTTCACCTTGGTTAGGTCCAGCTTGCCATTCTGGAGATGGTCTTTGATTCGACCAGGTGTCCCAACCAAAATGTCAATGCCACTTCTCATGAGATCAACTGTTACACAGGAAGGAGCAGAAGAGGAGTTAGCAAAGAACTAGGGAGCCATCTATACATTAGAAACACGGGTTAGCTAAGTAATAGTGAAACAGCTTCTTAAGCCATTCATAAGTACTTTCCTTGCAAATGTAAGTGAGAACAAATGAGAAACAGGAGGAGAAAACTTGGGAAAAAAAAGTCAGAACTGTTAAGGTAGAAGTTCTGCTGCTCTTCCTGAAGGAAAAAGAGATTTCCCATCTCCCTTTTCCTCTCTCCATGATTTAAATAAAGTGATAAACAGCTTCTTTTAAAATACTTTGGAAATAGTTAACTCTTTCCAAGTTGTCTGCCTTAATTGGAAACTTAAAAAAACCTTTATTTGACTGTTGAAATTACTGAAATCACCTCTTTCCTGAAGTTCTGCAGGAAAAAACAAATCCCTAATGTCTGAAGCTATGTTATAATGAAAGAGCTTTCACAAATTCTTCTCTTTACAAACCTTTAGATATCCCCATCACACAAAAACCCCACAC
Organism: Dromococcyx pavoninus; assembly: GCA_033558185.1. Lineage (NCBI taxonomy): Eukaryota > Metazoa > Chordata > Aves > Cuculiformes > Neomorphidae > Dromococcyx > Dromococcyx pavoninus. The sequence goes on from JAUMJL010000943.1 coordinate 29,897, forward strand.
CACTCACAGCTCTAAGACTAAACATTTTTTAAGAAAACATAAATGTTTACAAGAATCTAAACCCAAATACTCTGTATACACTCAGCATTATCTCTTTCACTGTAGCAGTACACGAGTGGACAAGGGACACCAAGAACACAATTGAGAGCTCTGGCTGCTTCTCACTGTAAGAGGATACATTCTGAGCTACTGAACTCCCCATGAATACTCTCCAATTCTTGATTTAAAAGTGTGTGTTTGGAAGGACCCAACTGCATTTCTCAATGATAAATCAATCGATGTTCCGATTATTAGTGCCAAATGTCACTTACTTTGTCCATTATATGGAGTTCCTCCATAAAAACAAGCTACTGTGAGCTTTCTGGTTATGTCCTTGAAATCTTTGGCAACTTGGTTTGCCAGCTCTCTTGTAGGACAAAGAACTAGCACCTGGATGGAAGAAAGACAAGCAGATATTCTTGCAACCTGGCTTCTGCCAAGAAACTACCAGAGTTCTAGTCATTAGTTTAGGTCTCACCATTTACACAATCTATAAATAAAAAAATCTTGTTTACATAGTTACCTAAGCTAAGATTAGCGAAACACACTGCTTAAGGCTCTTGTAACATAATGAATTTCCTCCAGCGCGTACTCATTTAGGACAAGCTATTTAAATGAGATAGACAGGAGGTAGTTAAATCTCACTTAACTTTAGCTCTTGAACAGATCAGCTATGCTCACATGCTCTTTGAGTACAAGGCTGAAGGATTTGGATAATGAAAGGTTTTTACACACGCTCAGTAACGCTTCACAGTCCTGCAGGAAAGTGTAAGAAACAGCCATCAGCTGTCTCTCAGCTTCCTTGTGATTCAGGGAAACATACGTTCAGCCTGCAAAGCGCAGCTTTCAGTGCAGTTCTGGAGCCTGTGCTGATATTCCTGCAGAAACAACCTAGGAATCATCCTCTCTTCCAGCATACAGGCTTCATTGCAGGTGATGGACAAACTACTAGCCAGGAGTTTTAACTAATTTAGTTTAATGTGTCGCTGCAGTACTCCTCCCAAATCTGCCATCAGTGCCTTGACAAAAGGAACCTTATGAAATCCTTACCCTGGTACATCTTTCAACATTGAAACAATTTACAAAAAAGAAAGCAGTAGTGTTCTATGGTACAGTGAGGCCTGAATAAGACCTGTGACTCCCTCAAAGAAAGCTTCCCCTTCTGTGCAAGACTGCCAAAAGTAGAGACTCTCAATCAGACAGCCAACATGATGCCTTTAAACGAGCTATTACCAGTTTTGGAATGAATTTCAGGTAACCTACGATACGGGTGACAAGATGAAATAAACTGACAAAAGGAAATTCCACTGTCAATGGGGATACAATAAGCTTTGGCCCATCAGTTTTGGAGGGCTTTATAAGAATCTGGTGAAAAAACACACACGTCAGAATGCAGACAGCTCATAAGGAACCTGCATTCTCTGAAGCCAAAGCTTCATTTCTGGTGGCGTTCCTAATTTAAAATCCTCCCACTATTGTTTAAACAAACATGTTTAAATAGACAGCTTTTATCAGTCAGAAAAAATCACTATTCTGTTACCAATTTGGGAGAAAATCAAGCATCTAGTAATCACTGGACCTGAACAGGTGAGGTGACTGAATAAAATCAAACAGGAACAGGTTGAACACATGCAGTTTTGGTCTCTCTGTATGCAGAAAAAGGAACTGACAATGGATAGAGCCATTTATGCTCTTTATTCTTGATCAGAGGGTACGAGTCAGCACAGGACAGGATGCAGGCAAAGCCTGACAAACAAAACCTTAACAGAATCTTTAATACAGGTTATCTTATCCCCTTAAAACTCTGAATCACTCTGACTTAAGATGAAGCAAAGTCAGCATGCTAACCAAGCATAGTTACCTTTGGTGAGCGGCCTCTTCTTCTTTCCTGTGAGTCTCCCTGAAGCTTTTCAATCAAGGGAATAGCAAAAGAGAATGTCTTCCCTGTTCCAGTTCGTGCTTGAGCAATTACATCTTTGCCAGAGAACACTGGGTTGAAGGTCTTCACTTGCACAGGAAACAGGTACGTCACTCCTCGAGCTGTGACAATTTCAAGAGACTTCCTTAATACAATCATTTTAGAAGTGTTCTTGCACACCCTTCAGAGCAAGTTATCCCAGACAGAACTTCCACCAACTCTAAAGTAAGTCAAGACTATCTCATCAACTCCACTGATTTATTTAATCACAAAGGTCGCATGTAAAGAGTATGCTGTCCATTTTATTCTCCCACTTCATCCCACCAGACATCATGCCAGCTGGGACAGGTGAAGCTACCAGCCTTTGACAAAAGCTTTTATGAAAATCTCTTTCTTTCAAACAAAACATTTGTCAAAACTACTTAGACTCTTCTCTTAATTTCATACAAAGTCATGCACAAACTAATGTCAAAGATTCTAAATATAACTGTTTTTCCTTTACTCACACTGAAGTAACTGCTAATTGAAAAATGCTCACACAGAATTTTTTTTCATTTATGTCATTTAAAATTCTACTGTAAAGGCTGAAGTGGGCAATGCTGCTAACAGAAAAGTATATTCAAAGATGTCTTTAGAGCAGGCAATCAATATGCCTTCTGTGAAGCATCTGTGCTTGCATACGCACAAGCAGAGCGTGTCAAGGTTCATTGAATATGTTGAGCCTAAAAACACACGACAAATATCATTAACTTTCTGTGGTAACATCATGTCAAGAAATTTACCTTGAAGAAGCTGAACAGTCCCTTTGGAAATAGGAAAATTGGAGAAAGAACCCTCCTTCTGTTCTTCAGTCATCTCCTGTGAGGTAAAGAACAGAAAACATTCCACATGACCTATGACCATCAAAAATTTCAAGGGAATAGCATAGCACGGGTGTCACACCCAAGGTCAGATATTCAGTGACAGCATCACAGCTACAGCTAAAGACTCAGACCAAAGTGATCTGTAATTTAAATTGAGACTGTTTCATACCTAATGGCAAAACTCTGTAAATGCAAACCACTCAAGCTAAATCTCTGAAAACTCTTAATTAAATTTTAACATTCTATTTTTAAAAATTACCAGTGGCTGGATCAATTATGTTGTAATATGCAAGAATCAGGGTTGATATCTTGCCTGTTTCCTGTTTCCCAGCTAATAAGGATTTACAGATACAGAAATTGATCCCTGAAAGAATAACACAATGAGGCAGAGCATCAAACACACCTACTTAGTAATGCATCGCTTCCATATGTGTTTTAACAGCACAGGAATTAGTATGCTAAGTGTGAGGAAATAATCGTAACCGTGGATGCTTTGTGAAGCATCACTGGAACAAGAATCAAAACCAGGCAACAGCAGAACATACAGGTACAAAGACTTTCCAAAACAAACCCTAGGTACAACAAGAGGTGCTTCCTTTCAAAAAAAACCCTGTTTCATGACAAGCAATTTTAAAGGAACCCAAATTAAGCAGAAACGGTCAGACAAAATAAAAACATTCCTACAGAAAGGCTTAAAAAGACTTGCAAAACTGCTACAACGTATTTTACTACATTAAGGGCCATCTTATCATAGTAACAACTAATATTTAATAAGATAATACACAAAACCATAGTAACAGATAAATTATCTTTTTCCACTAGCTAAAAGCAAGTAATTCTTATTCCACTACAGAAATGACAAAAAGAAGTCAATTAAAGTACATTTGTGGCAATTACAATCATATTTAATGATGCTGAATCATATTAAAGCACCATCTCACTTCAGGCTGTCCCCCTGCCAACTGTTACCATGGTATAGGACTGCTGAAGTGAGGAAGCCATGGTGTGCTGATCTAGAACTTCAACACTCTCACGATTCAAAATTCGTACAATTGACAGAAGACAGGGTTCAAGTAAATTTAAACCCTGGAAATTTACAGGAGTCTTTCCAATAATAGGAGGAATAAAAGGAAAGATAACCTGTTGTTAAATTAAGCTTGTTGCAACGCAGGAGTTGAAAGCTAAACACATCACTACAACTAAACCAATCGTTAGTTCTACCTGCTCTTGCTCACTGTCACCGTCCCCACTGGATGTTTCACTAGAATTACTAAGCTGGTTTTTGCGGGTCGATTTAATGCTTAAGGAAGACAATCTCGTATTCTCTGGGCTTTCTTCTCTCACATCTCCGTTTTGTTTAACTCCACCATTTTGTTTAACCGCAGTCCTTGATTTCTTGAGCTTCGGGGGATCAAGGTCATCCTCCGACTGCTCACTTTCATCCGTCTGAGTCTTTTTCTTCTGGGATTTGTCATGGTGTTTAGATTTCTTCTCTTTTTTCTCCTTCTGGCAAGGCAGAGAGTGACACAGCGGCAAATGAAAACACAAGCACAAGATCCAAGAGACACAAAACAGTGAAAACACTGCAGAATGATTAAAACTAAAAGATTACAGAATCATAAAATGGTTTGGGTTGGAAAGGACCTTAAAGATCATGCAGTCCCATCCCACTGCCAGTACCTGAAAAGTGGCCTTCCAGTACCTGAAACAGGCTACAGGAAAGCTGGGGAGAGACTTTTTACAACGGCAATTAGTGATAGAATGGGGGGGGGCGGGGTGGGGTGGTGGCTTTAAATTGGAAGAGGGAAGATTTAGATTAGATATTGGGAAGAAATTCTTCACTATGAGGGTGGTGAGACACTGGCACAGGTTGCCCAGGGAAGCTGTGGATGCCCCATCCCTGGAAGTGCTCAAGGCCAGGTAGGATGGGGCTTTGAGCAGCCTGGTCTGATGGGAGGGGTCCCCTGCCCATGGCAGGTGGGGGCTGGAACCCTTCCAACCCAAACCATTCCATGATTCCACGATTCTCCCAACCACGAGACTTCGGGCCTGCGTTTCGGGGCCTCCCGCCTGCCCAGGGCGCTTTCCGGGCCGATCCCAGCCCCACACCCGCCTGGGCGCCCCTACTCCGACTGTGAGTGCCGACAGTCCCGTGTCTCCCCCGACCCTCCGGGAGCCGCCGCCGCCGCGCACATGGCCGGGCGACTCCTCCCGGCCAGGCCGCGCCCGCCCGCCGCAGTCTTCGCCGCCCCCCCAGCACCTTTCGCCGCTTCCGGCTGCTCTCCAGCGCCGACTCGGTCTCCATGGGGCACTCGAGGTCCGAGTCGGTGCTGCTGCTGGCGCTGAACCGTCCCGCTTCGGGCATCTCGGCTTCCCGGCAGCCACGCCGCCGTGTGACAGGCACAGGGTCCGACCCGTGTCCTGGCAACGCCCCACCGCCGCCCACAGCCAACGGGTGCCGCCCTCCGTCGCCCGGCAACCAATCACCTGCCGTCACAGCCACTATACTGCAACTCCCAGCATGCCCCGCGGCTGACTTTGCGGACTACGAGACCCAGCATGCACGGCGCGGCTTGGCGACTCGTAGCACGTCCCTCGCAGCGAGGCGGTGGCCATGATGAAACGGGGAATCACTGACACTGGGCCTTGGCTCATGCTGCCCCCCTTTGCTCCTGTAACCCCTGTCTCTGTTATCTAGTACAATGTGCAGCAGGAGCCCTCCTATCCAATGCAATATACGAGCGCTGCCAAATGCTACACAAGTCTATAAGTCTGCTTGGTTAATATTTTGCTTAGGCTTCAACAATTCAACTATTCCAACGATATATGCTCTGTCTTTAACATGCATCACTACCACGGCCACTGCAACTACACCTTGCCTTATGCTGCGCCCCCTTGGCCCTGTAACCCCTGGGAGGGACTTTGCGGAAGGGGAGATGTTGCTGGCAGGCAGTGACAGCGCAACGTGCTGGGAGCAGAGAGTGATACAAAAAATAAAATACTGAAATAAACCCTTTAAGTTTCATTTTAGAGTTTTAGATAGCATCCTTTATTTCAGCGCTGGGAACATGAGGGAATGATTTCCATCAATCACGTGTAACAAGGAGAGCTTGTGAGAGACTGAACTATAGTATTGTTTATTAAGATTTATGTTAAATGTAAATGTCAAACTGTAAAGGATATGAAATCGCTTACGCAAACAAAAACGACTACCAGATACCGCTTGTGCAAGATAAGATAACCGCCAGATGTCCCAGGAACCGACAGAAACATAAAAAAACCCTAAACAAGGACATAAGAATGAGAGGTCAGCCATGGGACAAGGACTTCAGCAGAAAGGGACCTCTTGACAACAACCGAAGCATGCGCAGAGTGTTTCCACTATACCACGATTGCAAGAGAAAAAGTGTATAAAAGGAACTGTATGAAGTGCCTATTTACGGCAGTTGGCGGAGCGCAGACTCCCCTGCCGTCCAGCGCTGCTTTTGCTCATATTCTACTTGCTATAATTAAATAAATTCTAATTGAATTTTGATCTGTTGTGGTCTCAATTTATTACAATTCTGGTGCCGTGACTCGGATAAGGAAAGATGGGCTTCGGTCCTCCGGGGAGGCGCCCCGCGTTCATCCGCGGCCCCGCGACCGGCAGCTCACCTCAACCTTACCGACGAACCCAAAATCCTAGAATATTGAGCAAAGGAGGAACCGGTAAAAATCCCATAAACATTCTGTGCACGGGAGTCCGGACGAAGACGCAGGACGCGTGAGTATATTGCGAAATTGTTCGCAGGTTTGCCGTTCGGGCGGGATTGGGTTTCCTGGAATATAACGAACGAGAGGTTCGACATACTGAACCAAGCGAGTGTGGACCCTTAAGTACTGCGTTTCCCACATCCCGCGAGGGACTGGGCCAGAAACAAGGGGAGCGAGTGAGTGTGTGTTTGTGGATATTCCAGAAGATGGGGGCGAAGGGCAGCAAGCCTTCGACTCCCATGGGAAGGGTACCCTCTGTACCTGAGAATACCCCTCTGGCATATATCTTAGACAATTGGAAACATTTTCCTGGGACTGCAGGGAAAAGTAAGCCAAAAATGATAGAATATTGTACTAAGATATGGGGAGGGAAGAGACTTTCAAAGAAAGTTTTGTTTTTTTTTTTTTTTTTTTAGCCGGTTTATAGATCAGAAGAAGATTGGGTAAGGCAACAATTGAATCTCTGGGTAAACAATAAAAAACCCTTTAACCCAGAGGAGAGCCGGTACGCTGCGGTCTGGCTAGAAAAACCCTATCCAACACTTTATCCACTGAATGAAGTTAAAAATAAGCGAACTAAGAGGAGAGAGGAATTAGACGAAGTCCTCCTGACCCCTCCTCCTTATGTCCCTCCGCAGCCACCCACTCCCCCGTCCCCCCCAGTAGTTCCCAAAGCACCTATTCCGCCGGCAGAATTGGAGCAGGAGGAATCTCCCCCTCCTCCTCGACGTAGAACTAGGAGTCAAAAAGGGGCAACTAACATGTACCCTCTGAGGGAAATGCCCATAGGGGGACCCCAACCTGTTATTGGATATATTTCTGTACCCCTAAATTCGGCTGATTTACGAGATTTCAAAAGAACCGAGATGGGTAATTTAATTGAAGATCCACTCGGGGTAGCAGAAAGACTAGATCAATTTTTGGGACCAAATCTTTATACTTGGGATGAAATGCAATCCATTCTTGGGCAGTTATTTACTACCGAAGAAAGAGAAATGATTAGGCGGGCTGGAATGAGACTATGGGATGCCCAACATGCCCAAGGACCCCAAGCTGATATTAAGTGGCCACTCCAAAAACCTAACTGGGACAATCAGGACCCGCTGCATAGAACTCATATGCAGGACCTGAGAACTATTGTAATCCAGGGAATTAGAGAAGCATTACCCCGTGGCCAGAATATTAATAAAGCATTTAATGAAATGCAAAAGAAAGATGAAAGCCCTACTGAGTGGCTGGAACGATTAAGGAGAGCACTCCAGCAGTATTCAGGAGTAAATCCTGATGATCCCCTGGGACAGGCACTCCTTAAAACTCAGTTTGTGGCAAAGGCATGGGAAGACATTAGGAAGAAAATTGAAAAATTAGAAGATTGGCATGATAGAGGTTTGGATGAATTATTGAGGGAAGCACAAAAAGTGTATGTGAGACGAGAGGAAGAAAGCAGTAAATGGCAAGTGAAAATGATGGTGGCAGCAGTTAGAGAGGATCGCAGAGGGAGGTCTAATGAACACAGACCTGCTAGAATAAGACAAGGGAATGGAGCAGTGAAGGAGGAACAAGGATGTTGTTTTTATTGTGGAAAGAAAGGACATATAAAAAAGAATTGCAGAGAAAGGATTAGAGATGAGGGGGTATTGAAAGCAGAATAGGAGAGTCAGGGGCTCTATATCTTAGGGGATCGGAGTCATCGTGAGCCCTTGATAAAACTAAAACTAGGTCCCCATAAACAAGAGTTCACCTTTTTAGTAGATACTGGAGCTGAGAGATCAACCATTAGACAGATACCAGAAGGATGTACAGCGTCCTCTGAAAAAGTGCAAGTAATCGGGGCTAAAGGAGAACCTTTTAAAGTAAGTAAAATTAAAGATGTAATATTTGAGACCGAAAATAAATTCGGGGTAGGTGAACTCTTGTTCGTCCCTGAAGCAGAATTTAATCTGCTAGGACGAGACTTAATTATTGAATTACAATTGGAGATCAAGGTAAAAAATCAGGAATTAACAGTGCTAGCTTATCCATTGACTATAGAAGACAGGAAACAAATTGACCCAAATGTCTGGCACTCTCCGGACGCGATTAGCAGATTAGAAATTTCGCCGATTAAAATCCAAATTACTGAACCTCACATACCTGTGAGAGTACGGCAGTACCCAATATCCTTAGAGGGACGAAGAGAATTAAAACCAGAGATCGACCGATTATTAGCACAAGGGATTCTAGAACCCTGTATGTCACCTTTTAACACCCCCATACTGCCTGTAAAGAAACCAAATGGGAAGTACCGGCTTGTTCATGATTTACGAGATATAAATAAAAGAACTCTTACCCGGTTCCCTGTAGTGGCGAACCCTTATACATTATTAAGTAGGTTAGAACCTCACAATTCTTGGTATAGTGTAGTGGATTTAAAAGATGCCTTTTGGGCTTGCCCATTGGCAGAAGAGTGCCGTGATTATTTCGCCTTTGAGTGGGAAGACCCTGAAACACGCCGCAGGCAGCAATTGAGGTGGACTGTACTTCCACAAGGGTTCACAGAATCCCCTAACTTGTTTGGACAAGCTCTGGAAGAAATCCTGAGAGAGTATCAGGTTACAGGAGGGGAATGTCCTGTTACAATATGTAGATGACCTGCTTATAGCAGGAACAGATAAAGAAGAGGTCAAGAAGGAAACAATTAATCTCTTAAACTTTCTTGCGCAAAAGGGTTACGGGTATCACAGGAGAAGTTACAATTTGTGGAGGAAAAAGTGAAATATTTGGGGCATTATTTGCTTAATGGGAAGAAAATACTCGACCCAGAGCGTATTAAAGGAATTTTGGAATTACCCATGCCTGTTACTAAAAGGCAAATCCGGCAGGCATTGGGGCTATTTGGGTATTGTAGACAATGGATAGAAAATTATAGTTTTAAAGTAAAATTTTTATATAAACAACTGTCAGAGGATAAGATACCTAAATGGACCTCTCAGGACCAAGAACAGTTTGCCAGCCTAAAAAGGGAATTAAGTCAAGCACCAGTATTAAGTCTCCCGGATTTAAAACGACCATTTCATTCATTTGTTAACATACATGAAGGAACAGCATTTGGAGTATTAACACAGGATTGGGCTGGACAGAAGAAGCCGGTGGCATATCTATCAAAGCTTTTAGACCCCGTAAGCAAGGGTTGGCCAAGTTGTTTACAGATCATTGTTGCCGCTGCTTTATTACTGGAAGAAACAAATCGTGTTACCTTTAATGGGGAAGTTGTCTTATACGCGCCTCATAACATAAGAGGAGTGTTACAACAGAAGGCAGACAAATGGCTTACAGACAGCCGACTATTGAAGTATGAGGGAATACTTATAGAATCTCCAAAGTTATCCCTAAAGACTATTGGGGCGATTAACCCTGCTGAATTTTTGTACCCAGGAGAAAGTACTGATTTATTGCATGATTGTTTTCAAACAATTGAACAACAGACACGCATTAGGCCAGATCTAGAGGAAGAAGAGTTACAATGTGGAGAGGTTTTGTTTATAGATGGGTCATCACGAATAGTAGAAGGAAAACGATTGTCTGGATATGCCATTGTAAAATTGGAAAAAGGAGAATTTAAGATAATAGAGTCAGGCCCTCTGAGTGCCAGTTGGTCAGCTCAAGCCTGTGAGCTGTATGCATTATGGAAAGCATTAGTGCTATTAGAGGGAAAAGATGGGACTATATATACAGACTCACGATATGCATTTGGGGTGGTACACACCTTTGGGAAAATATGGGAAGAAAGAGGATTTGTAAATTCTCAGGGAAAAGAACTGATCCACCCGGAATTAATCCGACGAGTCCTGGAGTCATTAAAACTCCAAATAAAATAGCAGTGGTACATATCAAAAGACATCAGCGAGGTACGAGTTATCAAGTCAGGGGAAACAATGCAGCTGATACAGAAGCCAAGCGAGTGGCAGGCAACTACAGTACAATCTTGGCTATACAACAGACACAGATTGACAAATCTTTTAGTTTTGAACCTGTAGAGAAAGAGAAATTGAGACAAATGGGAGCTAAAGAGCAGAATAGTAAGTACCTATTACCAGACGGGAGAGAAATTTTACCTAAAAGTATGGCATTTGAGATATTTTCTAAAATACACAGTAAAACACATTGGGGAACCCAGGCATTAGTTGATCACTTTAATCAACTGTTTGCCTGTGTGGGTGTATATAACGTAGCGAAAGCAGTTACAGCAGCTTGCGAGACTTGTCAAAAGGTAAACAGGAGCAATATGAGGCAAAAGCCTTTTGGAGGACGTTCCCCAGCATACAGGCCCTTTTCACACATACAAGTGGATTTTACTGAACTACCCAAAGTAGGGCGTTACAAATACTTGTTGGTAATGGTGGATCATTTAACCCATTATGTAGAGGCTTTTCCTACCTCTAGAGCAACTGCTAACCAAGTTACCAAAGTGTTACTCGAACATATAATACCTCGATACGGAGTAACTGAAGTAATAGACTCAGATAGAGGAACACATCTTGTGTCAAAAATAATTAGAGAGTTAACAGAGAGCTTGGGTATAAAATGGGAATACCATACACCATGGCATCCACAAAGCTCAGGTAAAGTTGAAAGAATGAACGGAGAAATCAAAACTATCTTAACCAAATTAATGATAGAAACCAAATTATCATGGATTAAGTGCCTACCCATGGCGCTGTTGATTCTAAGGACCAGACCTCGAGCAGACTTAGGGATATCAGCATTTGAAATGGTGTATGGAATGCCCTACAGAATTGAAAGTCCGCAAACAAATGTTTTAATTCGTGACCGTGTGATTAATGAATACATTTCGCAATTAGCAGGACATCGCAACAAGCTTTGGGAAAGTGGACTAATTGTACAACGGCCTCCGTTGGATTTAAAGATTCACAATATTAAACCTGGAGATTGGATATTAGTCAAAGTGTGGAAAGAGGAAACCCTGAAACCCAGTTGGGAGGGACCTTACCTTGTTTTGCTCACCACAGAAACAGCCATCCGAACTGCCGAACGTGGATGGACGCATGCTAGCCGTGTGAAGGGACCCGTAAACCCACCACAGTGGAAAGTCGTCAGCTCACCTGGAAACACCAAGCTTGTACTAAAGCGATAAGTAATGATACAAACTGTATTTCAGTATTTTCTAGGATTACCTTTTGGGGTACAGTGTGTTATAGGACTAATATTTGCAGTTATTGTGTCATTGATTGTGTATTACTTATGGAAAATTGTTAAGTGGGAAAAAGGGCTATGTTGAATCAATGTCAGTTTCGATGTGTGAGACTTTTTGGGACTGGCTACGAAGGTTTTGTTATTTGAAGGAAACATCAACCATCGACCCTGCCAACACTCTTTATACCTCGGACGTAATAATTAAGTGTGGAAAACCAGGTTGCAATTGTTACCCGTTTGTATGTTTTAAGTGCAAAAGGTGTCAAGAAAAGTGGTGACAACACTGTAGAGAAGGATATCCTCCTCGAAGGGTGTGTAGCAGTTGCTACACGAAAGAACGAGAATTTACTGATTGGGCATTGAAACAATTGAGAGCCAAATTTCCAAATTGGACCGCTGAACATTGGTATTATTACGCCTGTGGTATTAATCCTGAGTACTATTGTTACCACCCTCAGGAACGGATACCATTGATAATTGATATTGTCGCAGTCCAGTGTAGACTGGAAATCAAGGTTGTAAAGTGTAACGAGTGCATGGTTAAGGCCAGAGCTTGGCCCGCTTACGTACACCGTCTAACCAAGTGTAAAAGGCATATTCCTGACAGGGACTCTTGCTGCCGAGAAGATGGTAAACCCCGTGTCTGGCTGCAACCCAGTCGACGGGCGAGGCAGAGGAGGAAAACCCACCAAAGGAAAGAGCCTGCAACTTAGAATGTACAAGCAGCCTTGGCTGAACTTCCACAGGACTGGTAAAAATTCAAATTTAAAACAAAAACAATACCCTCCTGGAACACTTCTTTTCTTGTACACTTTTAGTGCATTAATCCTACCCACTATAGCAGGGAATCCACATGAACCTATGGTCTGGATGTTATAATGTTAGGCCACCTTATTTTGAGGCAATTGGTAAACCAGATCAGATTCGATGGTCTAATGATTCTAATATATTACCCTACTTCGAAGGAGACCTGAACAGACAAAAACAAGAACCAATTACAGTGATAACCTTAACTACGTTATTGATAGCGGGCGGAGTTAGAGCAGGTACAGGCATAGCTTCCCTAGTAAAAGATCAGGAATTACGAAATTTGCAGATGGCTGTAGATGAGGATTTAGCGAGAATAGAACAATCTATCGACAGTTTAGCCGCTTCAGTACAGTCCTTATCAGAGGTAGTGCTGCAGAACAGAAGGGGATTAAATCTACTGTTTTTTTAAAGGAAGGAGGGTTATGTGTAGCTCTGAAAGAGGAATGTTGTTCTTTTGCTGATCATACGGGAGTAGTCCGGGGCACCATGGCCGAACTCCGGAAAAGGTTGGACCAACGTAAGAAGGATCGTGAGGCGGGTAGGTCATGGTATGAAAATTGGTTTAATGTTTCACCTTGGTTGACCACTTTGTTGTCTACTTTAGCAGGACCGCTTATTATATTGATTTTAGGACTTATATTTGGGCCTTGTGTATTACGCTATATTTTACGTTTTATTAGGGAACGGTTTGACATTGCTAAATTGCTTATTTTAACTACAGAATCTAGAACAGGATATAGAAATGTGCCTACTAACGAGGATGAAGAGTATTGTAAATACAATATGCGACATGAAAACTCTTGTAGTTGTGAGGTATTACATTGCGAAAGTGATGATAAATATCGAGATTGTGGAAAAAGGTTTGCTTGCAGCGCCGAGAATGAAAACAGCGTTTAATAAACAATAAAGGGATAAAAAGAAAAAGGGGGGATTGTGAGAGACTGAACTATAGTATTGTTTATTAAGATTTATGTTAAATGTAAATGTCAAACTGTAAAGGATATGAAATCGCTTACGCAAACAAAAACGACTACCAGATACCGCTTGTGCAAGATAAGATAACCGCCAGATGTCCCAGGAACCGACAGAAACATAAAAAAACCCTAAACAAGGACATAAGAATGAGAGGTCAGCCATGGGACAAGGACTTCAGCAGAAAGGGACCTCTTGACAACAACCGAAGCATGCGCAGAGTGTTTCCACTATACCACGATTGCAAGAGAAAAAGTGTATAAAAGGAACTGTATGAAGTGCCTATTTACGGCAGTTGGCGGAGCGCAGACTCCCCTGCCGTCCAGCGCTGCTTTTGCTCATATTCTACTTGCTATAATTAAATAAATTCTAATTGAATTTTGATCTGTTGTGGTCTCAATTTATTACAAGCTGGTTACAGAATGTATTTCCCCCTTACAGGCATGTGTATAAATTTTCCCTGAAATCTTACGCATATTCTGTTACATTCCAAGGACTAATTTTAATGTTATTATGAACTTCACAACAGCCAAATCTCTGCTATTTGGAGCTTTGGAGACAGTTCTCTGTCTGACCTTGCATTTCAAACAGGGAAAGACTACAAAGAGAGTTGATTATAGAAGACGACACATCTGTTCAGCACCAACCATACATAATACAAATCATTATAATTTCTCTCTGAACAGTGTCTGGGAAAACACTATTTGAAAAAAACATGCTATTGATACACGAAATGGTTGTTATTCCAGAGAGTGGAATATTTTTAACTAAGTAGAGCTGGTTTTCTGTAGAATTGGTTTTCTAACTTCAGTTAAGAGCTGAGTGACAGTATATTGAAAGGTAGACACAGACCATTCTGATACTAGTTTTTTTAAATAGTGCTGTTCCTGTACATTACTTCACTTACCTAAGAATGCAAGGTGAGACAGAGGACTGGCTCTTAAGCTCTAATTAGTGGAGACCTGGCTGTTGTGAAGTTCATAATAAAATTAGTCCTTAGAAAGTCGTAGAATATGCAGGGAGAGTTTATACATATGCATGCAAGTGGGATATATATTCTGTGACCAGTTATTGTCTCATTGTGCATGATTGATGGAAATCATTCCCTCGTGTGCCCAGCACTGAAGATGCTTGCTTTCTGAACTTCCAAAACAAGCCTTAGAGAGTTTATTTGCTAGCATTTTCCATATCACTCCTGCCATACACTCCTGATACATGCGACCGGGTTCTTTATATTTGCTAAATACATGTATATTCATTACATAGCCTAGGAAATCATTACCACAGTCCCACTTACCCTAACAACTAGTTACATAGCCATGAACTAAGTTATTCTATAGTCTTATGTTGCCATCTACAATCTGTTTTCACAAACTTCACTCACTCTGGTGGTCTTGGCGGGGGAGGGCGGGGGGGGGGCTGGGAGGTGGAGGCATTTACTTCCTCCAACACTCTTCATCAGATGACCACTCCACGAACTCCTTGTTCTCACTGCCTCTTAAGCATGTGCAATACTTAAATGTTGAGACAAGCTTAAAGATTTGACATGAGTTATGTGTCCTTCTAAAGGTACTCAATATCCTCTTTATCTTTGAGCATTCTCTGACTACTTTCACCCAATCAGATGCAGCATGTTATCTTGGCCAGCAATATCTGATTTCTTTTGGTGTTACTCCCTTACTATCTTGCTTACTTTACAGTTAGTTAACAGCCCCCTCTCTCATTTCACTACAAACAAGCAAACTTTTAACAAACCGGTCTCTGTTATCCAGCACAACGTGCAGGCAGGACCTCTCCTATCCAATGCAATATTTGAGTGCTGTCAAATGGTATAAAAAACCCTGTGTCTGGTAGGTTATTATGTTTCACTTAGTCTTAAACAATTCAACTATTTCAAAACTTATATGCTATGTCTTTAACATGCATCAATACCACTGCCACTGTCACTGTTGTTGCAACTATGTCTTGCCTGATGCTGCAACCCCTTTTCCCCGGAACCCCTGGGAGGGGTCTTGAGGAAGAGGAAATATTGCTGGCAAGCAGTGGCAGCATGAGGCACTGAGGGCAGAGAGGGATACTGAAAATAAAGTTTTAGAAAGCAGCATCCTTTATTTCAACACTGGACATGAGGGAATGATTTCCATCAGTTGTTTGTGACAAGACAAATGCTGGGGACAGAATGTATTTCTCACTCACATGCATGTGTATAATTTTTTCCAGATATGTTATGCATATTCTGTTACTTTTCCAATGACTAATTTTAATGATATTGTGAACTTCACAACAGCAAAATCTCTGCTAATTTTGACCTTTGAAGCCAGCTCTGTCTGACCTTGCATTTCATACAGGAAAAGACTGCAAAGAAAGGTGATTATAGAAGAAGAGACATCTGTTCAGTACCAGACATAATACAAGACATTATCATTTCTCTCTGAACAGTGTCTGGAAAAACACTTATTTGAAAAAAAACATCCTGTAAAGAAAACATGCTATCAGAGGGACATTCTGTCTAGCTTTCAAAAACATACAGTTACTTAGATGAAACAACTCTACTTTAGCTTAAATTAAAATATTCCACTTTTGGTAATAGTAACTACTTCTTGCATCAAGAGCTCCAGGGGAAGTGTGATGGGAAGCAATGGTACAGTGTCATGGGAACTCAGCCCCAGCCATCACAGACACCGTGTCTCCCACCTCTGCACAGCCAGAAGTATGTGTGGCCTAAAAGAAATCTCCAACGGCTTTAAAGACTGGTAATTATAGCTTGAACTTCCATCTACATAACTACTGGAGACAAGTGTTCCATCGGGAAAGAGCCTCACTTGGTCCATGATGGTAGGACCAGGTGCTTCTGTGAGAGTTAAAAGGGCCCACAAGCCTTTGGTAATAGCATCACAAAATCCCTGTACCCACTGGCTTGTGGCCATTTACAAGGCGGGACGTGCAAGTGAATCCTTGTACCCACTGTACCCTCTGGTCCCCCTCGGTACCCTCCTGCACCCCCTTGCAGCCTCTTGTACCCGTTGCAAATCGTTGTACCCCTCTGCAACCCCCTCCACCCCATACACCTCCCTGCACCCCAGAGCACCCCATTGTACCCAGCTGCAACTCCTGCACACCATTGCACCTTCGTGCACTCCCCTACACCCTTTTGCACCCCGAGGGAGATACGGGACCCAGGCACCTTGACACCCCCCGCCCCCAGTTTCACTGTTCAATACAGGCAAGTACCGTGGCGCCCCTCTCACCGACTTCAACAGCCAGGGGGCAGGACCGAAGCCGCTGCGGGAGCGTGACCACGCGCTCAGGAGGCGTGGCTCTGTAGATGGGGGCGTGGTTACGGCTCCAGGAGGCGGTGCTCTGCCGCTAGGGGGCGAGTCTATGATTAGGGGAGAGTCTATGGACCTAGGGGCGTGGCTGAGCGCCAAGGGGGCGGGGCTATGAGCTGGGGGCGTAGCTATGGCTCTGTTTGCTGTGACTATGACACCAAAGGGGGTCTATGGGTAGGGGGCGCGGCTATGACCCTGGCTGCATGGCTACGGCGCTAGGGGGCGTGGCTACAGCGCGATTTCCTGTGGCTATGGCTCGGGGACGTAGCTATATCGCAATTTGACGTGACTGTGACACGGGGGCGCGGCTATAGCGTTAGAGGAGTGGCTACGCGCTTAGGGGGCGTGGTTATGGGCTCGGAGACGAGCGTGTGGACTGGGGGCGTGGCTATGGAGCGAGGGGGTGGATCCGGG
>JAUMJL010000944.1:0-50000 GCA_033558185.1 Dromococcyx pavoninus
CGCCGTCTCTGCCGGAGCCCACTCCACCCCTTCCCGCGCCGCTCCCGAGCGGCCCCCGCGCTCCATCGCTACCGGCTCCGCCTCGCGGGGCTCCCGGCTCCGCGGGAAGGGAGAGGAGCCGGAAGGAGCAAAGACGAGCCGTGTTGAGGCGAGAGGAGCTCAGAGGTGCCGAATTAAGCCGAGACGAACCGATAGAAAAGAAGAGGAACCGAACGGCAGCGCCCGAGATGCAGTACCGATTTTCGACCACAAGGCGGCAGCAGAGAGCTCCGGGCGTGTGGGGGCAGTACGGCCCCCGGGCGACACCTGGGCTGCAATACCGCGGTGCGCCCACCGGGTGGCAGCACTGAGAACCGGCACTGCTTTCCCTTCCCGGTCCCATTGGCTGTCTCGCCGGCTCGTTTGCATCTCCCCGCCTCCGGCTCTCATTGGCTCCGGGGCCGAGAACGACAGAGTGGGAGCCAGCAGCACGGAGCGGCGCCGGAAACCATGAAGGTTGGGGACCGAGGAGGGAGCGGTGCTGGTGCCGCTCTCGCCGCCGCCTCTACCGGAGACCACTCCTCCCCTTCCCGCGCCGCTCCCGAGCGGCCCCCGCGCTCTATCGCTCTCCGCTCCGCCTCGCGGGGCTCCCGGCTCCGCGGGAAGAGAGAGGAGCCGCGAACGGAGCCCGGCGGCCGGGGGGGCAGGCGGGATGCCGCTCCGGAGCGGGGAGCGGGGTCTGTGCCAGCCGGGGCCCCGAGCGGCGGCCCGGTCCCGCTTCCCGCCGGGATGCTCCCGCTCCGGCACCGTTGCTGCGCGGATAGACCGTCGCTTGGGTAAATGAGTCAGAGGCGAACGAGGCCCAGGTCGCGCCCTCGGTGCTTCCACGGCCTGGTTCCTGCGCACTGCTCGGTTGGGACTCGCACGGGTTTGGCTTTCGGCCGAGGGAGCTGCCGTTCCCGGGGTTTGGGGTTCCCAGAGCGGCTCGGTTTGTGTAAATCCGGGCGGGCACGGCGTTATTGATGGACGGGTTCCTGTTTCTCGCTATTTAACCCTCCTTGCTGGCTGAGTTCTCAGCAGGAGCCTTTCCAGTTCCCGTGACTGTTCTGGTTAGTGCTAGTTAAGTTTTTATTGTTTTTATAATTTTTCTGTGAATTCTGCCATCGGAATCACAACGGGGTGGCTTAAAGGGCCCGAAGGTAGCAGGCAGGAGGCTTCGGGCTGTTCTTGGCCGAGCCCATTTCGACGGCAGAAGCCTTGTGGTGGGCACCGTGGGGTGAGAAAATGACCGTAATGTTCCTAAGCAGGGGGAGCTCTGTTTCCAGCTGAGTCGATGGGTGGAGAGGCGAGATACCTTTTGGTGACCTGGTGCTTCACAGTGAATCCTGCGCTGCGTGGGACTCAGAGGACACGTAGAGGTTTGAAAAGCGATGCTGTGAATTCCTTTGCCTGAAACGGAAGCTCTGGAGTGCAGTCACAATAAGGGCGTCTCTCAAGAAACTTGGAGTATGAACCCGTGGCCTTGATGCACTCCCTTTCTTTTCGTGACTGACTCTTGGCGTCTGTCGGTGAGGGGGAGAGAGAAGGGGGCTGACGGTGAGGTGCTGGCGCTAGAGAGGAATATGGACTTTGCACAGGAGAAGGCTGGAAACTGCAGCGGCGTGGCAGTGGGCGTGTGTAGCTGTGAAACGTGGTAGCCGGTGCTGTGACTCGGTGGGCTGACCGGGAAGGATGAGGGGAGAACGCAGGTGACACGTTTCACTTGTTGAAAAGCGGCTGGTGTTGACAGAACCCTTGTCGTGACAAAGGGCAGTAGGACAGCACGTGATTCCGGCCTTGTCCTGAGCCTGGGGTTCGGTGTAAGGGGCGGCCGATGTTTGTTGTCTCAAGGAGCGCAGCGGTGCAGCTGGAGGACTGTGGGTAAGGGCGTGCAGATATCTCAGCCAGCGTCTCGCTGTTCTTTCGATGTCCCACACCCTTACATCCGCTTTGCAACTCGGCGCGATGTCGATGTACGTAATGCTGGCTCCTGGTTTGGGAAGTCGCTTCCATCTCCTTGATTTAATTCTCTTTGGGTAAAGGCTTGGCATGATCCTTGTTTTTCACCCGGCTTCAGTGCCCGTCGAGCAGTCATGTCGTTAACTGCATCGTTCATCGTGAATGGGTTTTTTGTTTTGTTTGTGTATTTACAGACCTGTAACTTGACAGGTGACTTTGTTAGCATCGTAGCAATATTGGGCGGTCGTGTTAAAAATTCCTAACGTAGTATGCATTGTGGATGTTTCTCTCCCCACAGAGGCCCAAAAGCCAATCTGGAGAATGTCTTGCTGCAGAAAATCTGGCAAAGGTCTCGCAGAAGAGCCCTGCTTTCTCCAAGCCCGGGATTCTTCTGTCTTCTGTCCCATCACAGGGAATAACAGTGAGTAAGCAGGAACGGTGCCGGGGGGAGAGAGAGTGCGAATGTTACTTGCTTTTCACCGTCAAAATGAAAAGGCCCCGGCCAGGCTTTCGTGGGACCCTCTTCATGTGTTGTTGTCTAGCAGAGCATGCGGTTTGGCGTTCCTCTGTGCGTGCGTCTGTGTGTGCCGATACACGAGGTGATGTTGGGACTCGGTGCGAATGCAGAGGGCTCTGTACGCTCATATATCTGAAAGGATGTCAAGCGTCTGGGTTCTTCAGCTGAAGTAACCCCTGCTGCCTTTGAATTGCTCTGTTACACACCTCTTTTGCACAGAGGACACGTTGGAGATGGGTGATGCGCTGACGTAAACAGCGCCACACGGGTGATGTGTCTCCTCAGAGCTGTGGGAAAGCTGACCTTCACTTTCTTTTCTCCCCTAGAGCAGGCTACACCATGCAAAGAAGAACAGAGCAAGGCAAACGGCCAGCTAGAGTCAAAGCTGAGAGAAATGCTGATGCCTGGTTAATATGGAAGAGGTTCCAGTGCTGATAGAAATGAGAATGTGTGTCATCCAAGTCCTTCTGTTTGGGTCTGGGAAAGGGGCTACCGCTGTTTCTTTGAAAAGAATTTCTGTATGGGTGAGAGGCTTCTCACAGGGGAGGTGGCCGAGGCCTGGCCCTGGTTTCGTGAACACAAAGAAAGGACCTGAAGGAAGGGCTCCCTTTGGAGGTGGAGGCGTGAACAAAATAGCCTTGAGTTTCTTGCGCTTCTTACTCCACCCTCAGTGTCTGCCAGCTTCTTTCAATTGGGCTGAACTTGTCCCTCAGGAGGTCACCAGGCACTCGTAAGCTAGGACAGAGCGGCAGCTAAAATATTTCTCCAATGAGCTTGATCGGTACGGTATCTCCTGTTGATGAGCTTGAGGTCAAGAAGCAGAAGTGCAGCCTTTCAAAGGCTGCTGTACCTGGATGAACTGTAGTACAGCTTCCTCCTCAAGCAAACTCATCCGTTCCAAAAACTCATCCATTTGTCTTCCCTTTGACAGTGTCACAGTGTCAGGGCAAACGGGAGGAGCTCTGCCTGGGCCCATGGTGAGGTCAGGCCTGTCTGGCACACATTAGAGCTCACCAGGTGTTGGGGTGTCCCGCGTGGTGGTGAGAGCTGCAAGGGAGAGTTCATTTAAAGCACGATTACTTGGGGCGTTTGCCGTAATAACTTGTTCCCTTTGTTCTGTCAGCAGAGAGAGCCCCTGCAGGATCCTGACCTCTCTCCAGAGAGAGGCAAAAGCAATGTGACGGTGCCCTCCACGCCAGCAGCGTTCAGGTGTGTGGCTTTCTCGTGACTTGTCTTTGCTAATCACTGTGGATTTAGCCGACAGCCCTGGCTGGAACGTTTTCCACCTCAGCCTAGCTTGTGATGAAATGTACTTCACCAGCTGGGCCCGTGCAAAGGAGAGTGTTGCTTTTAATGTGAGGAACAAAATTGTTCTTGCTGATCAACAAAGCCTGCACACAGCAACCGTGCGTGCAGGCCAGCAGTTAGCTGCAAGCTTTCGTGGGCAGTACAAACCCAACATCGTGGCAATAATGGGTGAAGCAGAAGAGTGTATCTCGGTCTTCCACACGGTCTTTATGGCGAGCTAAAGAGTACACAGCAACCGTGCGTACAGGGCCAGCAGTTAGCTGCCAGCTTTCTTGTCCTTAACGTGCTGCTGCAGGAGGGCCACCCTTTATGGTGAGGTGAAGTGTACGGAGAGGGGTGGAGCTGCGGAAGAGGAACAAGGAGTTTCTGAAAGCGGCTGTTGCTGTGCCAGGTGGGCTCCAGCTGCGTTTCAAAGCGTTGTGCGTTAGAGAGCGTGAGACGTGCTGGTTTATAGCTGAGGCCGTTCTCACTGGGGAACCACTCCACTGGCAAAAGACTTGCTGCGAGCGGGCTCCTTCTGCCTTCTTCTCTTGGCTGAGGACTCTGCAAGCCCCTCTGGCGTGGTGGGCAGAACTCAGTATGGAGCGAGTGCTCTGCTGGGCTGCAGGCCAAAACCTCCAGCTGGCAGCAGGACTAACTTAAATAAGTCAGCTGGTGACTCGCTGGAATGGACCATTAGGATGTAGCCCGATGAGAAAACATGACTGATTTTTTTTTCTTTTTTTTTTTTTTTCTTTTTCAGATTGAGAACAACCTCTGTTTCTTTACATGACCAGCCTTTGCAAGGTGACCCTTTCTGGATGACGCCTTCCAGTCTCCTGTGCAGCTGGAAACTGAAACTGGAGCTGCTCAAACAGTCGATCATTTGAACTGTCAAAGTGAATCTTGCCTACAAACCTGAAAGTGTGCGTGTGCTCTCTGCCTGGTTCACAGCAGCACTGTTTGTCTGTAGAAGCGTTGTATACCCTGCAGTCCTCTCACTGCACCTTTCTGTAAATATTTGGGTGGAGGATGTGTTAAGAGTAACAGCGTGCAGGGCTGCTTTTCTGTGTTGGACAGAATTTAAAGGATCTTAGTGTAAAGGGTTTATATTTGGTAAGATTCAGTTTGGGTTTATTTCTCTCTTTTATTATGTACATGTAACAGAAGAACTATGAAAATAAATCACATTCTCTGGACTTTTTTTTGAACTTGGCCCAAGGACACTGCTTTCGATCTTGCAAGTTCTCACGTTCCGTGTGGTTTCCTTTCAGGGGGAAAACTGAAAACCTTTGACATTAATTTGAAGCAGATTGTCTTCTCAGCTTTATTTGGATGGGTTATATCTCAGGGTGTTGGGGATTGAAAGGATGGAGAAGGAGATGTGGGTGAAGGAGGAAAGCACTCCTGTCTAGGGGCCGAGGGCCACTTCCTCTCATTACCCTGCTAACACTCCTTTCTCTTTTTGTGTTCTTTCTTCAGAGTGTCATGTATTTTTCACAACTTTTCCCCTTCGCACCCTCTCTTTTCTTTTTTTTTCTTTTTTTTTCTTTTCTGCCCTCTTCTGTCACACATTCACACCTCCTGCACTGTTCCCTCTTGCGGATCCCTCCTCTTGGTGGTGCATTCAAAGCGATTCAGCTCCTTCACCTGCCCGTGCCCAGCGTGATGCGTTGTCTGACCTCGAACCTCTCAAGGTCGCGTTGTTGCCACCTTTCCGGAGTGACTGGGCACAGCACGTTGGTTTCTGAGGACCCTTCGGCCTATTCTGCCCAGCTACAGGGAAGCCAGAGGAAGCCTGTGTTATCCAGTATTGTCTGCATTAAAGCGTTAGATCGGTTGCTGTGTGCTTAATGCGTTTTAGTTTTTTGATGTTTAAGAAGCAACAAAGGAGCAAAAGATAGGCCGTTCAGGAAGTGCTGTGAACACGCTGTGAGCTCGAACCTGGCAGTGGGAGTGCTGCATTTTGAAACGCAGGCCCCGATTTATCAGCCTGCTTTTGTGTATTGGCAGTCAATTGACTTTAAAAGGCTCAGTGCCTGCTGGAGGAGTTTGGTGGGTCACAATGGCATCTGGATATTCAGCAGGGAAATACTCTTGCTATGGATATGTCATATGCCACTTCACCAATCCAATTCTGTTGGAGTTGAATTCTGTGCATTTTCCTGGACCAGGTCACTTTTCCTTTGGTAGTCTTCACATATTTCAAAAGGCAAAGTCATTACGATCAGGATAGCTTCCATCGTACAAAGAATGAGTTCTGGGAGAAAGCTGGCCTTCCTCTGGAAATGCAGCCTGTGTCTCTCGGCTTTTGTTAGAAGAGCAGCTGCCTGATGAAGGTGAGTGAGGTCTGGTGGCTCTAAACAGGTCTGGAATGTAACCTTATTGCTGAAGAGCAGAGCCTGCATCTCCAGCTGAATGTTGGGACAGCGCTGTTCGATGGGGTCTGTCTGTGAGGCCGGGAGAGTCGGTGTTGCACGGAACGCAGTCGCAGCGTCTCGGTCAGGGTCGGTGTGAGTGAAGACAGGGTTTGCAGTTCCGTGTCTCCAAAGCACAGGAGCGGAGTCAGTTTTCTGTGAGCGAGGCTGATTTTGCTGCTGCCGCGGCCGATGCGGCGGCTCTTGTTTTGCAGCGTGGGGAAAGGGGGAGCGCGGGGCAAGCGGTGCGGTGTCCAAGTGCTGCCGCCATGTGGCCGCTTCGCGGTACTGCAGCCTGGATAGATGCCACTCGCCCGCAGCTCTCTGCTGCGCCCGTTCTGCAGCCCGGGAGCTGCCGCTCGGCTCCTCCCCGCTTAATTCGTCACCAGTCGACTCGATTCGGCTCTTCTCGGCTCCTCTCGACTCAGCTCGGCTCCGCTCTTCATTTCTCGTCTCCTCTCGTCTCGATTCGGCTTCTCTTGGCTCTTCTCGGTGCTGCTCTGCTAATCTCGGCGTCTCTCGGCTAATCTCGACACCACTCGGCTCCTTTCGGCTCCGCTCGGCTCTTCTCGGCTACTTTTGGCTATTTGACAGTTCGTTTCATGGGTGTGCCAAACTCCGAAGCGGTATTAAAGAATTATGCTGTGTTAAATGATTCTGGTATTAATTTCTTAGTGGTATCTTCTCTAAGTAGATAATGGCTATCCGCTAATGAACATTACCAACTGATTGACTTTGGTCTGTTTTCTCCCTCAAAACAATGTATTCTGCTTCAATTTGGAAGGCATGTGTTGCTGCAATAGAACTGGTAAATCAGCCAACGTAGAGGACAGCATTCAACATTTCCATGTCTTGGTGCATCAAATGAAGCAATCTAACGGATGCCTGGCTGGCTGAGTGGTTTAATTCCCTGGCAGGATGGATGGGACACCTGATTCAAAGCATTATTGTCAATAAGTTTATTCCTTGTTCCATGTGTGTTTATTGCATGCCTCTGTAAATTACTTTACACTACAGCTCACAAGCCTAAATGCATAATTTCAGTTTTGCCAGCCCCAGTGGAAGTGCTATCTTGAGTGAGGGGGTGGAATATGGGAACATAATGCAAGATTGGCAATGAGGCTGCAATGTAGAAATACACATATATCAAACTAATTGTTGTTTAGCCTTGTGTGTTTAAGGAGCAGAGCTCCTATGTTTACCTAACATATGCCTGTGAAATTTGAGGCCTTATAACATATTGAGATTCCAGCTTTTGTGTGAGAAAGATCGGAAGACCAGCAGTTCATATTATTTAATCCCTGACTGGTTTTAGCAGCAGGCAACTGGAGAGGGGGTTTTGTCATCTCCCACGTGCTACAAAAAGGTGAGAACATCTTACACAGAGAGCAAATACTTCCCAATAGAGGAGTACTGGGGAGTGTTTTGCACGCGAAGGGCAGCTGCTTGGTACCTCTGCAGCTCCTACTGGTTTTGGTCTCATTGGACAATTCATTGAGTAAGGTGGTGTTTCTTAACATGTGGCTTTATAAGTTTCCTATCCTGGGGTTTTCTTCTAAGTTTTTGCTTTGAAATATTGGTGAAAAGGTCTACGTGTGTTGATCTCTGAATGTCTCAAGTGATGGAGCCTTATTGTGTTTGCTTTCCCGCTCTTCTGTAATGTAAAGGCACTGGACCCCAGCTGACTTTCTTTATGTACGTGCTTGGGATTCACAGATCATGCAATCAGAGCCTGACTAACGTTACAGCAGTGCTCACAGTTACTTCTGCGGTAGGAAGGGGTGTAACTCAGCCGATATAAGCAATGATTGTGTCTGTAGCCTTTTCTTTCATGTCTAGCATCTGCTTTTATTTTTAGCTTCTCTGCGATAGTTTTATTGGACTTTTCAGCCTTGACATTTCAGCCACACATCTACACATAGTACATAGCTGCATGTGATGGTAAGACAATAGGCTTACGTAAAGCATGTTATATGTAATTTTATTGATATACTTCTGAGTGCTGTATCTCAGTGACTAGAATGTAGAACGTATCTTTCAAGCTGGACAGGTTTTTAACAAGGATAATTGACCATTTAGTGGCTTGATAAGGTATTTGCAGTTAACTTACATAATTTAAATCAAGCTTGGCTATCTTACTGATATATGAACTTTCAGAAAACCACCAACATATTATATTTAGGAGTAATTTATCATTACCCATCATAAGTAGTATGCTAGACTTAGCTTTAAAAGAGTAGGTCTTGTTCAAAACCACCTGAAAGTATTAATTGGGTTTGTTAAGTCTGTGCCACATCTGTGGTCACCAATTTGGCGCAGGTGGAGAGACTTGCCCCTTAAAAGGCCTCCTGAGTTAGAGCTGGCTCTTATATGCTCCTGGAGGATTAGGTGAAGTTGGGGACCAGAGCAACTTTCCTTTCTTTGCTCTGTTTTGGATGGTTGTGTGTTTCTCTTCGTGGTACGTTTGCCCCTACTGTGATCATTTTGTCTGTAAGTCTCAGACAATAATTTTACTTGTGGGTTTACTTTTTAATCTTAGAGTAAATTTGGTTTGGAATGTGATAGCTTCAGAGACATGTTACCACAAATGTTTGCAGTCAATGCTGACTTGTCTATCTTTGTTCTAGTTTTATTAATAGAGGTAGGGATTGTTTTTGGTTTAGTTTTTTCTTTTTAATCCATAGAAGCACAAAGGATTTAGACTCAACCTAAATGGGATTTCCAGTATACTTTTAACAACAGATGTTAATGGGTGTTCTTGAGCTGGTTTCTTTAAATTTGTTGTTGTGTGATAAGCAGTTAAAAATTATCTTGTCCCAGAAGGATATTGGGGGGGGGGGAGGGGGGGGCGAGAGGAGGAGTTCTGCCCTGTTTTGTGCTTTTCTATTTTTGTTATTTTAACCCCTGCTTCGAATTTGAAAATGTAAGAAACTTTAGATCTAGTGCCTATTTATGTGAAACTGTATTTTTATTTTGTTTTTTGGAGAGCATTTTCACTTATATGGTGATTGTTCCAAGTAGTTTTATGTAGAGAATGCTGTGTGAAAAACAATCTGTAGTGAGCCGTTGCAGAGGAATTGGGGTTGTTCAGATGGGGTAAATGAATCTGGTTCAGAACACTGCTTTTTGGTCAAGTAAACAAAATAAAAGCTGAATCATGCTCTTCCTCACCAAGTTGTGTGCTGCTATGTGTTCCATTATGGCATTTCCAGCGGTGTATTTTCACTTTTGTATGCACTTCATTCCAAATACTTTCCTGAGCTGGTTTTCTGATAGTACTCTCAGAATAAAAGTCTGAGTAGTTTCTTCATGGTTTTCAGGCTTTCTGTTTTATATATCTCATTACATGAAATGTCAGAGTATGACGCAGAACAAAATTGCTGCAATTTTACAGTACATCTAGTTCAGCTGTAACTTGGTCTTTACCATCTCGAGAAGTTGTCCCAAAATCGTCATCTGTGGCTTGGCACCGTTTAACACACTTGGCAATCTCTATTCCATAAAGGCACTTAATGGAGCTGTTGTGCAGGATGAATTCTTCTTCACCTTGTGATGCAGGGAGGTTTTTGGAAGTCAACACAGAGGCTACTGCTGGACCCGTTTCACTTTGCATCTCTGCTGGAGTTGCTGCGTATTGTAAATGTCCTTGGTTTGGTTCTGCCTCTTGTGATCCATTTCACACTGGGAGTAACATGAACAACTGTATAACTGGAGGGAATTTAAAGAAAAAATGGGGAGGGGGAATTAAATGCACAAACCTCTTTGTAGTGAAACACAAAGCTGTTAGGGCTAAATCACAAAAATATTTTTTCTGCCGCATAAACACTTCAAAGGCTGAGTGTGAAAGCCAGAGAGAGGCTACTGAAACATAAACTCAGATACTGACATTCAATATCAGGCTCATACTAAAATCCAAATTTACACCTAGCTTATAATTTCTTAGGGAAATCAACTAAACTCCTGGAATTTGTAGGGGTTTCATTCTGGTTCTGATTTCAAACCATCTTCTGTTTCAAACAGACTGTACATGCTAGAACTAGCAGATTATTTTTTCATTACCTTCCAAATGTTTTGAGTGCTCTGTATCTGATTTGTTGATATTAACATCTGTGATAGTACTTTGCTGAGGAACATAATTATTCCACAAAGAATTGAACATTCCTCCAATTATTTATGACCCGATGAACTATTTTCTGAACTAGTACTCACACTCAAGGGTTAGAGTTCACAACTTGAATTATGTTAGCAACTCCAATTGAAAGACAGACTTTTTGTAGTTGTGCACTTCTAGATGTATAGCATGTTTTATAAGTAAAATACTTGTGAATGCCTGTGGCCTTAACTGTCATATAACTAAATGCATTAATGGGTATGACTTTGCAAAATCAGTTGCGGTACTGCTTGCTTCAATAAATTCATTATTTCACCATCAAGTAAATCTTCTTTTTCTTCTGTCTATATTTTCCAGATTTTCAGTGTCTTCACACTTACTTTTAACTTTAAACTCAAACTTACTTCAAAATACACAGAAAAAAGCAGTGCATTACCTATAACTAAACACTTACAAAAACAAATAAAAGGCTGGTTTCAAAACCTCCTCAAAGGAGAATCTTAACCTGCCTACTACGAAGCTACAGCAATCATTAATATTTTTTCTCATAATTAATGATGTAATGAAAGTAAACAAAATAATTGAATTCATATCATACAATCATTTGGTTGGAAAAGACCTTTGAGATCAAGTCTAACAGTACCTGTCTATTACTGAACCATACTCCCGAGCGCTTCATTTACCCATATTTTAAATACCTCCAGGGATGCTGACTCAACCACTTCCCTTGGCAGCCTCTTCCAGTGCCTGATAACTATTTCAGTGAAGACAATTTTCCTGGTAAATTTCCTGGACAATTTTCTAATCTGAACCTCCTGTGGTGCAACTTGAGGCCATTTCTTCTCATCTTGTAACCTGTCACTTGGGAAAAGAGTCCACCTCACTTCAACCTCCTTTGAGGCAGTCGTAGATAGTGATAAGGTCTCTCCTCAGCCTCCTTTTCTGCAGGCTAAACAACCCCAGTTCCCTAAGCTGCCTCTCCTAAGACTTGTTCTCCAGCCCCTTCACCAGCCTCATTGCTCTTCTCTGGACATGCTCCAGCCCCTCAATGACTTTCTTGTAGTGAGGGGCCCAAAACTGAACCCAGTACTCGAGGTGAGGCCTCACCAGTGCTGAGTGCAGGGGCACAATCACTGCCCTGGTCCTGCTGGCCATGTTGATTCTGATACAGGCCAAGATGCCATTGTCCTTCTTGGCCACCTGGGCCGCTGCTGCCTCATGTTCAGCGGCTGTCACCCAACACCCCCAGGTCCTTCTCTGCCAGGCAGCTCTCCAGCCACTGCTCCCCAGCTGATTTTGATATAATTTTCAGAAGTAGTTTGGAAAGTACAAACTGCACATTTGTATCAGCAAGATGTCCCCAAATTGTGTCTTTTGTTTTAGGTGATGTTTGTGGACGGTTTTTCAACTTAAGAGGGAATGAGGGTTTTGAGATAAATTAAGATCTAATGTGAAACTTTCTAGGTCAGATCACCTGTAAATTAACAATCTTAAGTCTATAGTTTCATGTTATTTTTCTCACATCGCACCTGTAGCGATGATTACCTTGTCTTACTACCTTGTCAGTTCAATGAGTATAGATATTTATTTTCTCATCTTTAATTCCAGTTTTCAATGGAATCACAAAATCACCTATTCCTCACTCTGAAAACTTAAATTCAAAGAAGAATTCAATGTCTTTTGTATCTCAAGAAATATGACTTCCGTACACCCTCAATACGGGTAGGATGCACACTCATTTATTAGCTTTGACAGGTCAACTGTTTGTACACAGCTTTACTGCAACAATTCTGACTTAATCAAACTTCAGCATGCTTTTCAGATAATGAGATTTTTTATCCCTTGGGAATATAGCAGAGTTAACCAAAAGAAGCGATTCGATAGGTCAGCAGAAGATAAAATACAAAGCCTCGTTTTACTGTAAGCAAAGCATTCTCTGGCAGCAGAGGAAAACTTCTTTCTGCAATAGCTAAGTAAATATAATTGGGCAAAAATGTACCTCTCAAATAAAATCATATAATAGTTTGGCTTGGAAGGGACCTTTAAATATCATCTAGTTTCAACCCCCCTGCCATAGGCAGGGACACCTCCCAATATATCAGGCTGCTCAAGGTCCCATCCTCCCATCCACCCTGGCCTGGAACACCTCCAGGGATGGGGCAGCCACAGCTTCCCTGGGCAAACTGTGCCAGGGCTTCCCCACCCTCATGGTGAAGAAGTGCTTTCTAATGTCTAATCTAAGTCTTTCCTCTTCCAGTGTAAAGGCATTCCTCCTTGTCCTGTCACCACTTGCCCTTGTAAAAAGCCCCTCCCCAGCTTTCCTGTAGCCCTTCGGGTACCGGTAGGCCACTATGAGGTTTCCCTGGAGCCTTCTCTTCTCCAGACTGAACAACCCCAGCTCTCTCAGCCTATGCTCATAGCAGAGGTTCTTCAGCCCTCAGATCACCTTCGTAGCCTCCTCTGGACCCGTTCTAACAGTTCCATATAATTGTTATGTTGGGGATTCTGGAACTGGACATAGTACTCCAGGTGGAGTCTCATGAGAGTGGGATAGAGGGGCAGAATCCCTTCCCTTTACCTGCTGGCCACACTTCTTTTGATGCAGCCCAGGACATTGTTGACCTTCTGGGCTGTGGGCTCACGTTGTTGGCTCATGTTGACTGTCTCATCAACAAGCACCCCAAGTCTTTCTCTGCACGGCTGCTCTCAATCATGTTGTCCCCATCCTGTATTGAAATTGTGTATTGCCCTGACCCAGGTGTAGGACCTTGCACTTGGCATTGTTGAACCTCACGATGTTCACGCAGCCCCAATTCTCCATTTTGTCCAGGTCCTTCTGGATGACATCACGTCCTTCTGGTGTGACAACTGCCCTGCTCAACTTGGTGTCATCTGCAAACTTGCTGAGGGTGCACTTGATCTCACTGCCTATATCATCAATGAAAATATTAAATGGTACAGTACAGACCTCTGTGGGACATGCAGAGAAATATTTTCTTCAGTCAACTTGTGCCATAAGATTTTTCTTTTGTACCTTGGAATTCAGATCTAAACAAAAAGATTAATAAAACCCCCTCAAGCTACTTTGAATTCCCTTGTAATTATAGGTATCCTGCCTAGAAATCCACTTTCAAGCCTTGCAGTGTATGGCATTTAGTTTGGCACCAGTCTCAAAGCATTCAGGAATTTCTGGAACATTTTGGGCAGCAGTGGTGAGCCTGGAATAGTGGTAGTAGCAGTACCAAGTTGTAGCTCGCAATTTCCGATTTCTTCTCAGTTTGCTCTCCCAGCAGAAAAATTCTCAGCTCTTTTTTTCCTTTTTTTTCCCCTTTAGCTGTTAGCTGGTGCACTGTTTGAAAAATCTCTTGTTGCTCATAGCCTTCAAATGTGTATGTATTATGGAATTATTTGTATATGGGGTGAGGATTCAGTCCGCTATCTGAAATAAATAACCTGTTTTGCTGGTATGGTGTCCACATGCTGAGAGTGCTTTTCCACTTGGCAGACTGCAAATAGCTGTAACACTTTCTCTCAAAAGTCTCAGGCACTTATCCCACTGTTTGAAGTGATCCTGAGCATTTCTAGTTAAGCTCCAGATGCTTTTATATGCCATGGCCTGACTGCCATGACTTATCTGTGTTAGTGTGTCCACTGGCCTTAGAAGAAGTTTGGGTAGGCCAGAATTCATCAAATAAATTGTCATCCTTAAAAGCAACCAAAGAGGGAGCCAAGGCTTTTGCACAGCTTTGGAACTCTGAGCAGCCTTGGCATTTTGATATGGTGCCAGCTCATTAGAGGGATTACAGTGTGTTTTGGTGATCTGGGACCTCTTGGAAAGGGGCATGGATCCTTCTGCTTTGGTCTAGCTCTGCTGCATTTTGGCAGCCCAAACTTGTGCTGGCATCTTCTGCTTCAGGTCTTTCCTTCTGGCTGAGTCTCTGTTTGGTTATCTCTGTGCTGAGTGACAAAGCAGTGCCGAAGCCCACACGCTGGCACAGAAATTTAGTCATCCTGCACTGAAAATGTTAGACTGGTCCTCAGTAATGGTACTTAGGTTTTTGGCCCAAAGACCTATCAGTTTGAGTTCTGGAGTTAAGCTGATCTGGTGACAAGTCCCAGTAGGCAGCTTGGCTGCAAGGAGCAGCTCCTTGAAGCCATGCGGGTTCACTGGTGATATGTGTCACCGTACCAGTTGACTATTGGAGCTATTTTGTTTACTACTACAGATGACACCTTTTGGCCTCCCCCCCGACCACGAGTGAGAACTCAGGACAAGGTCCTGTGGACTCCTTCCTGCTGGTGTCTCAGTGTGTGGCTGTTCAGCTCTTCAAGTTGCATTTTCCTATTTGCTGCTTTGAGTAGCTTTCTTCATAACTTGTTCCAGTGCTCGGGACTAGTTCAGCTCTGTGTGTTCTTGGGTCGCAATTCTTGTATTGAAGCCGCTTAGTGACTAGGCTGTTGCACTTTCCATCTGCCTTAGGGCAGATGATTTCTCATGAAACCAGTTTCTGTTTAATATCTTTATTGATGATCTGGATGAGGGGATTGAGTCCATCATCAGCAAGTTTGCGGATGATACCGAGCTGGGAGGATGGGTTGATCTGTTAGAGGGTAGGATGGCCCTACAGAGGGACCTGGACAGACTGGAGAGATGGGCCGATTCTAATGGGATGACGTTTAATAAGTCCGAACGTCGGGTACTTCATTTTGGACACAACAATCCCATGCAGAGATACAGACTGGGGACAGAGTGGCTAGAGAGTAGTCAGGCAGAAAGGGACCTGGGAGTGCTGGTTGACAGGAAGCTCAACATGAGCCAGCAGTGTGCCCAGGTGGCCAAGAAGGCCAATGGCATTCTGGCCTGCATCAGGAATAGTGTGGCGAGCTGGACCAGAGAAGTTATCATCCCCCTGTACTGGGCACTCACCTTGAATACTGTGTGCTGGGCCCCTCAGTTTGGGAAAGATGTCAGGATGCTGGAGTGTGTCCAGAGGAGGGCAACGAAGATGGAGGTGTTTAAGGAGAGACTGGATGAGGCACCGAGTGCCATGGTTTAGATGATGGGTTGGTGTTGTGTTGGGTTATAGGTTGGACTTGATGATCTCAGAGGTTCTTTCCAACCTTGTGATACTGTGATACTGCAATTATAAAAGCCATCTCTTCTTGGCAAATAGCTAGCAAATCTTGCCTGCTGTGACCCTGATCCGTCTGTGCACTTGAGGGACATTTCTGATGCCTGGAAGTGTCCCGGGTGCTCCCCTTCTCTGTGGAAGATGCTGCTGTCAAACAATGGAAGCAGTGAACTCGGCTCCTTTTTTGCGACCACTTGAGAAAAATTAATTCTTAGTGAGATTAGACATCCCACAGCCATCGCTAGACATGTTTGTATTGAGCAGGGAGTCTTCTGTTCTGCATGTGACTTGAAAACTACAGACCCAAATGTGGCAGGTGATTCCCTTAGCATTGTGTTGTAAACAGGTACTCCCAGGGGTCACTGATGGCCAGGAGAGGTCATTCCACCATTTAAGCAATTCATAGTTAGCTGCGACACTCGCAACGGGGCAAAAACTTTAGTGCTTTTTCTGGATTCTGACAGACTCCCCTGATGTAGAGGGAATCATTGGGCAGCTCTGATCTGGCCATTGTACTACTCTGCTTCCAGTTCTCCACGTGTTGTGTGGGAAAGGTAAGTTCACATGCAGCAGTGCTGGAAGCATCCCAGTAGAACAACGTATGAACGGCACATCAGCGTGCCTCAGCTCTCCGCAGCTTCCAAGAACCCCTTGAGCATCTTCTGTCACAGTTGGAGCCCCTGCCCAGCTAAACTGACCACCCTTGGGGCCCACTTCGCTCTTGGATTGTCCTGCATAAGCAAAAGGTAGAGAAAACTTATACAGATATATAAATACTAATTTGCTACACATTGGATTTGAAGTTCAGGTGTGAGATTTTTGCTGGGAAATTGTCAGCTGCTTTTATCTTTGTCCTGCAAATTAGAAATCAATATATTTAGAAGGACCTGGCCTGGAGGCTGAGCTACATACTGCAGAACCCTTGCAGTCTTGACTCTATTTAAACCAAACCAAAACAACACAAACAAACAAAAAGAAACACCCCAACCAAACAACAACGAAAACCTCACAAAAACTCCTGCCCCCAACCAGAGTCAGTCACACCTTAGGCAAAACTCTTTTTCAGGTAGCTTGTGTGCGTGACATAATGGTACACTTGAACAACCTCCCTCACTTTTATCTTACTTGTTAAACAGAAAATCAGAAAGAAACATTTTTCTTATTGGAAATATAATAATGTCTGTGCATTTCTGAAGAAGCTGAGTCTTTTCCCTGCCACTTTCATAAACAGAAGACCTGCAGCCTGAAGCACTCCTTTTTCCTGTACTGGTGACTGCAGTGTCTGTACCGTCCAAGAGAGGGATGTAACGCTGGGCAGTACAACGGTCTCTGCAATCCAAGTCTGCTTTTGACAGAGATGCTGTTGGAAAGTTCTGCAGCTCTGCAATGCTGTGTAAATTTCAAATTTGTCTGGAAAAAGATACTGGTTTTCACATCTACAAGTATAACTTTCCCATGTGACAGAGCCCTTCTGTAATATGCCATTTGTAAACCCATTTTTCTTATTACAAGCTGTCAACATTACTTTTGTGTTACTTGTACATTCGGTATTATAAGGTCGTTTCTTAGTAGCAAGAAAAAGCAAGAATTAGATTAGAGCAAGATGACTTTTGTTGTGTCTTTGTGACATAATTCCCTAAGATCTCATTGTTTTCACAAGAAATTAGAGGGATATTTTCTCCCACTTTTACATCTGGGTGTTGCATCGTGTTCTACTTCATGAGTCAAACTGTTCGATACAAGTTTTGGAGGAGCTATTGATCATGGAGATACCTGAGCTGGCACGGGTGGGGAAGAAATGCAGTTTCATTGCTCAACAGTCACGACTGAGGTGTGATATTAACAAGTCTCTAGATGTCAGGTTCTCTTCTCGCTGCTGAAGAAGGAGGGCTATGTTCCTCCCCTAGATTTTTGATGCCTTTCTGCAATGCAAACTGATGACAGTATTTGCTCACTGAGTGATACCAGAACAGGTGACTGTATTTCTCTAAATGGCTCTTTTGCTTGGGCTTGCAACCACTGATTTGAATCAAGACCACACAGCTGCTCTGGCATAGGTGAGGACACTGGTTCAGCCTGCCCCTGGTCCAGCTTTGACCAAAGAGGTACTTGACAGCCCAACTGAATCATAGAATCATAGAATTATCTGGGTTGGAAGAGACCTCCAAGATCATCAAGTCCAACCCTTAATCCAGCACTATCATGATTACTAGATCGTGGCACTAAGTACCATATCCAGTCTTATTTTAAAAACCTCCAGGGACGTGTTATTGTCACAATCTGCGACCTGGATGCGCAGGGAGCCTCCCAAAGGCAGCTGAGCTGTTGGCTCTAGTTAAAGACCGCAAGTCCAGTTCTTTCATGCAAAAGACACAACACATAGGACGTACAGTTAACTTTTCTTATAGATGGTGAGCTACGACAGGAGCACTAGGAAAGATCTCTGGATTTCCTCCCCTCCTTGTTTTAAACAGGCAACAGTGTGTATATTCTAGAGCCTCAACCAGAGCATATAAATGAACTGGAGATAAAGGAATAAATATTAGTTCACATTGCTACAGTGTCTGAATGTTTCTCAGTGCGTTTTTAAGTCCTTACAAGTCGAAGGTGGCCTTGCTGTGTTTGCCATGTTGAGCTGGAGCCTTAGAGTCATCCCAGCTTTTCAGACTGGAAACCAAAGCTCAAGGAAACTGAGGAAATCACCAAGCTTGCACCGCTATTTTTGACAGAGTGAGATCATGAACTTGGGTCTTTCCAGTTCCAGCTTTACATCCTCATCTGTAAGGTATAACCTTGTAATTTCTCTCTTCTTATTAAAGCGTGCATAGCTCATATAGAGAAAACAAATGCACATCTTGTCTTGGAGCAGTGTTCAGTGCTCTTGCCTCAGGACAAAATGTTGTGAGTGCGTGGCACTGGGAGATTGAAACTTCTAATATTTTAAAATAAAAATTACATGTCTTGATGAGGGAGAAACTTTGGGCCAGTGCTCTTAGGCCTGTCTTCCCACTAAGCCCTGGGCAGGTGTTTTCAAAACACAGCTGCTTTGCAGAAGGTAGGTGAGAGTGCACATTCCAGTCCAGCTTTCTGCTGAACTTGGACTCTGAGAATATTTTTTAAAGAAAATAAGAATCAAATGAAGGTAAGAATCAAGTATCCCTAGTCAAAGTTCAAAAAGAGCTTGCTTACTTTCTAACAATCTTGTCTTCCAGATTTGTAAAGATTTAGCTCAGAACAGCATAAGCCTATCGCTGCTTTCTTTGTAATTCAAATTTAACAGCAATACCCTCTGTTATTCTATATCCAGTAAAGTATATATAGTAATAGTACCTTTTTTAAACAGAATTTCAAAGGGCATGCACCTCATGTTTTGTTTCTGCACTCATTGGACCCCTTAATTTTTTCATGCTTTTAAACCACTAGGGATATTGTCATGAGGGTAAAATGCTATATTTCTAGAAGTGTTTCCCTGCATGACCAAATGTTTCATGTGCTTCTCAGATATGACTTAAGAAAAATTTTTCTTGATTATTATGTTCCATCCCTCTCTATTACAAAAAGCAGCCAGTGAATACTAAGCTCTGCTCCAAATTATCTTGCTTCTGTGCCACTTCAACTGTGATGTGTTGAATTCCTGATGGTTTATTCAGCCGTAATGTTGTTGTTGATGGTTTTTGCAGACCATAGGAGAATTAATTTTTTTTTTCTCATTTTGTAAATGTTGAAGCATCTCTACAGAGCAAGGGAGGGCTTTGTCACCGAGAATAGTGTACTGAAAATACATAGGTGTCAAATGATACTCGTTCTCGTTTCAGAACTTAGACTTGCTGGAATAGACCCCGAGTAGTCAATACAGCAAGTAAGGCAGAATAATGCCCTTCTGGAATTATCTCAAGGATTGTGAAAACTGCTGCCTTATGCCTGCGATGCACCTGTGATATTTTAGCTTTGTGTTTTAACACTCTGTGATTTTTGACCTGGATGGGGCCCCACTCAATGATACCTCATATTTTTCAGAAACCGTGCAGCAGGATTCAGGCCTCAGTGTGTTGTAATGCAGAAGTCATGATATCTACTAAAAAAGTAGTTTTATACATCTTAGTGTTCTGCAAGTGGATCAGCAATTACTTTGCTGGTGATCGAAGGGAGGAAGACAAACTTTTTAAGGAAAGGTGAAATCCCTTATTGGAACATAGGATTTAAATGCATAAAACTACATAATTTTTCAGGCACCCACACCCTTCTGGTTCAAAATAGGAGCCACAAAGTTCAAGTAAAGTTGACTAGAACAATTGTTACGCATGGATTTACAGTCGATTTAGTACTAACCTCTGCCAGAGAAAGGAATAATTTGGTTACGTAGAATTCTGAACTGGACAGGAAAAAGAAAACTTGAAACTCCATTCTTTATCCATCTTTTACATCTAATTAATTGAGGTGTTACAATCTGTATATTAGTCGTTCATTTTTTATTGTTATAGTGCAGCACCTGATATCTGCTGGGAACTTGACACTGCTGAGAGGAGGCAGTCCAGGAGGTTCTTAGAGTGTATTGAGGACTGCTTTCTGTCGCAGCTGGTGAGTGAGCCCACCAGGGGTGAGGCTCTTCTTGACCTGCTGTTTACAAACAAAGAAGGGCTGGTGGGTGATGTTGTTGTCGGAGGCTGTCTGGGGTGTAGTGATCATGAGATAATCAGGTTCTCTCTAAACAATGTGAAAAGAAAAGCCAGGAACAGAACATCGATGCTGGACTTTCGGCGGGCAGATTTTGGATTATTTAAGGAACTGGTCAGGAAAGTACCCTGGGAAATAATTCTTAGTAGCAAAGGGGTCCAGGAAGGCTGGATACACTTCAAGAATGAAATCTTGAAGGCGCAGGAGCGGACTGTCCCCATGTGTTGTAAGAAGAGTCGTAGGGGCAGACGGCCAGCCTGGATGAGTAGGGAGCTTCTGAAGGAACTAAGTAAGAAAAAGAGGATGTATCGCCGTTGGAAAGAAGGGGACGTAAGCCACGTCATGTTCAAAGATGTTGTTAAGTCGTGTAGGAGGAGAATCAGGGAAGCAAAAGCCCAGCTGGAGCTCAAATTGGCCACTTCTGTTAAGGATAATAAGAAGAGTTTTTATAAATATATCAATGGTAGAAAGAAGGGCGGCAGCGACTTCCACTCCTTGTTGGATGTGGAGGGAAATATAGTAACCAAACATGCAGAGAAGGCTGAGGTACTTAATGCCTTCTTTGCCTCAGTTTTCAACAGCAAGGATGTCTGTTCGCTTGACAGTTGGCCCTCTGAAGTGGTTGATGGGAGCAGGGTAAATATGGCCCTCCTGCAATCCATGAGGAGGAAGTTAGAGACCTGCTGAGCCACTTGGACCCTCATAAGTCTATGGGGCCAGATGGGATCCATCCTAGGGTGTTGAGAGAGCTGGTGGATGAGCTTGCTAAGCCGCTCTCCATCATCTTTCAGCAGTCTTGGCTCACCGGAGAGGTCCCGGAAGACTGGAAGTTGGCCAATGTGACGCCCATCCACAAGAAGGGCCGTAAGGATGATCCAGGTAATTACAGACCTGTCAGCCTGACCTCGGTCCCAGGTAAAATCATGGAGCAGATAATCCCGGGTGAAATCATGTGGCACCTGCAGAACGGTCAAGAGATCAGGCCCAGCCAGCATGGGTTTAGGAGGGGTAGTTCCTGCCTGACCAACCTGATCTCCTTTTATGACCATGTGACTTGCCTGGTGGATGAGAGGAAGGCTGTGGATGTGGTATACCTGGACTTTAGCAAGGCCTTTGACACTGTCCCCCACAGTAGACTCCTAGAGAAGCTGTCAGCCCGTGGCTTAGATGGGAGCACTCTGTGCTGGGTTAGGAATTGGCTGGATGGCCGAGCCCAGAGAGTGGTGGTGAACGGTGTCTCATCCAGTTGGCGGCCGGTCACCAGTGGTGTCCCCCAGGGATCGGTGTTGGGTCCGGTCCTGTTTAATATCTTTATTGATGATCTGGATGAGGGGATTGAGTCCATCATCAGCAAGTTTGCAGATGATACCAAGCTG
Organism: Dromococcyx pavoninus; assembly: GCA_033558185.1. Taxonomy (NCBI): domain Eukaryota; kingdom Metazoa; phylum Chordata; class Aves; order Cuculiformes; family Neomorphidae; genus Dromococcyx; species Dromococcyx pavoninus. The sequence continues at coordinate 21,492 of JAUMJL010000944.1, forward strand.
GGAAGAAGGGTTGATCTGTTAGAGGGTAGGATGGCCCTGCAGTGGGACCTGGACAGATTGGAGAGATGGGCTGATTCTAATGGGATGATGTTTAATAAGTCCAAATGTCAGGTACTTCATTTTGGACACAACAATCCCATGCAGAGATACAGACTGGGGACAGAGTGGCTGGAGAGTAGTGAGGCAGAAAAGGACCTGGGAGTGCTGGTTGACAGGAAGCTCAGCATGAGCCAGCAGTGTGCCCAGGTGGCCAAGAAGGCCAATGGCATTCTGGCCTGCATCAGGAATAGTGTAGTCAGCAGAACCAGAGAAGTTATTGTCCCCCTGTACTCGGCACTAGTCAGGCCTCATCTGGAATACTGTGTACAGTTCTGGGCCCCCCAGTTTGGGAAAGATGTTAGGATACTGGAATGTGTTCAGAGGAGGGCAACGAAGATGGTAAATGGGCTGGAGCATAAGCCCTATGAGGAGCGACTGAGGGAGTTGGGGCTGTTTAGTCTAAAGAAGAGGAGGCTCAGGGGAGACCTCATTGCTCTCTACAACTACCTAAAAGGAGGTTGTAGTCCGGCAGGGGTTGTTCTCTTCTCTCAGGTGACCAGTGACAGAACTAGAGGGCATGGACTCTAGGGAAAGTTTAGGCTTGATGTGAGGAAGAAGTTCTTCACTGAAAGGGTGATCGGCCATTGGAATGCGTTGCCCAGGGAGGTGGTGGAGTCGCCGACCCTGGAGGTGTTTAAGGGGAGATTGGATGTGGCACTGAGTGCCATGGTTTAGATGATGGTTGGTGTTAGTGTTGGGTTATAGGTTGGACTTGATGATCTCAGAGGTCCTTTCCAACCTTGTGATACTGTGATACTGTGATACTGTGATACCTGCACTTCTGAAGCAGCTTCGAACTAATGCATTTCTGGATAACAGCTGGTAAAGTGGCCAGAGATTGATCTGATGGCTTTACATCAGAGTTCTGAAGCTTAGATGCAGGCCTTTCAGTCAACTTAAGGACATTGTCATGCATGTCTTTATTTAAAAATTTATCAAAGGGGATTTTTCAGTCTTTGTGGCACTCTCTGATTTGAAACTTGATGTGTACACTTTATAGCAAGATCTTCATTGATGCTATATTCTTTCTACTTAGGTTGACAAAAGCTACTGCTTTTTACTGAATTATTCACACTGAGATAGTGGAGAGACATAAAAATCCGTCCCCTTTCAGGTAGATCCATGCTGAACTTGGACACGCTGGTTTGCCTTGGGTCGCCTGAGAGCTTGCTTCCTAGTCAGCATTCACTACTTTAGACATGAAAAGGAGAAGAATCCCCAGTGAAGCAACTTAGTGCAGGATTAAGGAAGTCTCCGCTTCCTTCTTGTCCGTGCAAAGTACACTGGAATGAGCACGATGACCCCTGCAGATGCAGGGGTGTTTTTGTCCATCGGATGCGTCTTCTATTTTTAATGACTGTTTGAGTTCTAGGGCACTATGTTCAAAGGCTAACAAGTAATTTTCAGTTTATTACATCCTTTACAGTGATTTTTTTTTTTTTAGTTTTGGACAGAGCAAATTTTTTTTTTCAAGCTTTGTACTAAAGGATACAGAAATTATATTGACCCTGCCACAGTCTTAGTATGCAACAGTTCATTTGATCAGTGGCTGGCTCAAGAATAAAATATTAAAACTGTTTAATTTTATATTGGTACACTGTGAAATTTTGGTGTTCTTATTTATCCATGACTTGGTCCATAATTCCAGAGAGATAAAATAAGCACTTTGATTTCTCCAGATATAGCATTTAAAATGTGTGTCGGAAGAAGTCACCTTTTGATAAACTACCGTTATATTTTACTTCTGCAGTAGTGAATTTTGGAGGGTGTTTTAAGGGTTTGCAAATGCAGAGCAAACAATAGACAAATTTGTTACCATAGGGTGAGGACTGTCCTCTTATTGTCATAGAACTCTTAACCAACGGTGAAACTGAAGTCTGTGGCAATAATTAATAGTGTTAATTGTATTGTTTCCTTTCTAGGTCACTAGCAAGTGTAGGAAAAGAAGTGAAATACAACATTTTGCAGACTCTGGTAGAAAAAGTGGAAGCCATTTTACTGGAAAAATTTCTGTGAGTACCTGTAAGATCACAATTGCCTTAAGAGCTTAAAAATGAGTCTGAATAGGAAAATGAGGTATTTTACAGGAAAACTTCAGGTGGAATATTGGGAAAAGATTATCTTATTTAGGAGAGATTTCTTGAAGCCTGGAGATTTGTTGATTTTATTTTTTTTTTTAAATCAGAAAAGCATATGAAAACACTGCCCAGAAGTCTACAAAAGGTAAGCGATGAGCTGCAGGATACCAGAGGAAAAACATCTTTTGACGCGTGTATTGATTTCATAAGAAGCTGTAAATTCCTGCCTTGCTAAATTCATTCCCACGCGTCCTTTAAATAAAGGAAGATGTAGCCTCACTGTTGGGAGAATCTTTTTGAAACTCATCGATATTGGTGCTGTTGGAGTTTCCCTGTGGAGTTTTAGTGAGGTTCTTGATATTTAGTGTCTAACATGGGCAGGTGTTACAAATATGGCTATGTACCCCCAACTCAGCCAGCTCGTACATACTAACAAAGCTGTCAATGCACCGTGCTTGTTGGCGCTTCACTGGACCGGGCTAATGTTGTCAGAGGACACTTGCGAATCTCTCCGGCTTTGTCTGTCGCTCCACTGAATTCATATAGGTGTGCCAGGAGACAGTGTTGCCGAAGTTTAAATTGCCATTTGTAAATAGAGCCAGATCAATATCCTTCAGTTTAAAGGAAGGATATTCCTGTATCCTTGGCTTTTTAATAGTTTTTTTTTGCACAAAGAAGAGTTTGGGCCCACATGCTGTACAAGGAGGGAAGTACTGAGTTTTGCGATTTAAGATCAATCTGCTTCCATTTAAACTTTATAACACAACTGAAAATGGGCCCAGAAAGGTTGTCCTAGTCTTACTTCTGTGTTTAGATAGAATAATGCTGTTTCTTGTCTTCTTTACGGGGCAGCAGGAGCCTGGATTCTGTCTTTCAGATCGCCTCTCCTGTTAAAAGAAAATAATAAAAGTGGCTGCAAAGGCAGCACTGGGCATTCTGGAAGTCAAAATTGACCACAATCTTATTTCCTGGTTCTGCTTGCTTAGGCAGTCGTTCAGGCATACGCTAATGATTTCTTTCTTTCCTTCAGCTCTTCTAGTTGAAGTAAAAGCATAACTCCCCTCCCTCCCATAATTCTAGGTTTGATATTTATTTGTCTGTGGCTGGCTAGTTCATCTCTAAGCTTCTCGGAGGAAATGCTGCCTGAAGTGATGTCCCACCACATATGTGAGCAAGCTTTTTCATAAAGCTCAAAACACCTTGTGTATTCAGCTACCTGGAAACTCTGCTCTAACTAGGGATTTCGACAGGAGAAATCGGACACAAAAGGTTAAACGTGTAGCATAAATGAGATAGGGTGGAACAATGCTGTGATGGTTTGGTGTGGAAAATCGAAGCGCTCTGTGTCTTATTCCACATAATTACTACAAAGCTTGATGAAAAAAGGAATTGCTAATAGTTCCCTTACTGGCTCTAGGTTTCAGATCATCCTATAAAGGAAATGAAATTTTTTCATTCTGCAGATGGGAGAATCACGGAGTTGCGCAGAGCTTTTTGGCTCAGAAAAGGGCCATCGGTTTATACTGACAGATATACCTGGCTCGTGTAACAGCAGCAGGGCTGAGCCCAGCACTTGAAACTGTCCGAGACCTCCCTATGGATTGATTCCAGTACCCTCGCTGTCCTGACAGGATACTGCTTAGACCTGAGGGTGAAATGAAACATGCTTTTTTTACTGTGGCCTAGGGAGGCCGCTGGGAAACACTGAGGTCAGTAATTGGCTTCTCAGTCTTGTGGATACAGGGCAATGGTGTTCTTTGAACACCCAAAACTGGATCCAGTGCAGTCTGGGAACTGCTGGAAGCTTCTGCTAGACACCCCTCTTTGGGTTAAACTCATCCCTGAGAAACCTGGACAGAAAAATGTAGGATAGGTTCATAGATTATTTTTTTTTAATATCTCTGTGGATTTACTAAACCAAAAGAAATTTGTTTGTTTGTTTGTTTCCTCTCCCTGATGCTCCGAGGCACATCCCTATATTTAGGAGCTTGTCTTGCTTCGCTCTCTACTCGTGTTCTGTATCCTTATGCTGGTTTCACAGAGGATATTGAAAAAGCAGGCAGGAACCATCACAGTTGTATTAAGCAGAGCTCAGATTCAGAAAGAGCTAAGAAAGTTTTAGTCCTCTGCCTGGCGAACTACATGTGGGACTCTAAAACACGAAAGTAGATAAATTATGGGCTAGTCTTTAAAATAATAATAAAATAAATAAATAGTAAGTGTCCCATCAAAATGAGGACAGCTGGTTTTTGTTCCCAAGTTCTCAGGCCTCCTGCATTGATACAATTTGTAGGCCCACAAAACAACCTCTGGTTATGTATCAGCAGTTATTACAAGGTATTCATTATGTACTCAGGCATAATGAAGTATATTGTGTGCCATTTCAGGCTCAATTCTGACTCTCCTGCAGTTTACTGGTTTATGGGAGACACATAATGCTTTTTAAATACATTTAAATGTGGGAATGCATTTCAAGTAGTGATTCAGAACATAAGTCTGTTGGCTGTAACCATAAAAGCACGCAAAAGAGATTTTTGGCTTTTACTGTTGCGTACCTAATGAACCAACAGAGAGAAGGTGTTCCCTTATGTAATCATTATTGTTTTTTTAAGTTGAGAGTGCTACCTGTATCATTAGCAGGGCTGTAGATAACTCATTACAGTTTTACAGGTTGCACTTGGGCTTTCAGGCCACGTAGGGCTTAACTTTTCTCTGTCCGTCCTGGCAGGGTTGTGTAAGGCTTTGTGGTCTACCTCAAAAATCACTGCACACATGACAGTGTTCTCAGGATGAGATTATCTGCACAATGTGACTTTAACCTACTTGATGTGGTTACCTGCTTTAGAGCTAGAATTCAACGCAACAGCAACAACACCCTTCCTCCAAAAAAACCCCCAAAACTACCATCCAACACCAAAAAGCATAGAACCATTCAAACAAAAAATGATAAAAAACTAACCCAATAAAACAAAACCCCAAAAAGCGCAATAAAAAAAGCAGGGTAAAAATGTTTCCTTCTTTTCTCGCATACGGCGAGAGCGGGGGAGGAGGATTCAAAAACATCCCATCCTGAAAACTGCACTTCATACTGCCTGGCAAAAAGTGTCTCTCAGCTGTACTTGGTCAGTTTGTGTGGCTGGATTAGGTGAGGTTCCCGTTTCCTCTTCATTTCATTCAGCTTGTGCAGGCCAGTCACGTGTCAAGTCAATCTGGGAGGTAATTCTCTAAAATGAGCCTGTCATGACAGAAGCATTGCATATATTTGCTTATTAACCAGTTCCATTCAAAACTTGATCCAGAAATCTTTATGTAATAAATAAGATGTATGAGATAGAGGACAGTTTTAAAAAATGAACATGGGCTGCAAGGTAAGGTAACTGGACTACTGGGGAGTTTTAGCAGTACTCTGGTGAGCTCTCTGTGTTCTCGTAAATGAGAATTCACCTGAAATCCAGTGCAAGCCTTATGATCGGATGAACTCAGCAGGCAGACAGGTACTGACGTCTTTAAACAGGTGTATGCTTACTGTTAAAGTAGACCTGAGTACTCAAAAATGCTTAACGTATTCAAACAAGAGCTCAGTTCGGCTCCGCTCAGCTCTGCCAGGCTGTTCTTTGCTGAGCCGAACCGAGCCGAACAGTGCGGGGTCCCATTGCTGCCGCCGTGTGGCCGCACTGCGGCACTGCAGCCCGGCTGCCGCGCGGGTGCGGTGATGCTCCCTCTCACGCTGCTCTCTGCTGCCGCCATGTGATCGACCTAGTACTGCAGCTCGGGCGCTGCCGCTCTCTGCTCCGCAGCGCCGGGGCACGCGTCCTGCCGGCAGCCGCTGCTGGCGCCGTCCCGTGGTAGCAGCGCGGAACTGCAGCCGGCACCGCCCCGCTGACGGGGTTGCCGAGGGTCTGGGGGGAACGCGCTGCTTGCGGGAGGCTGACATTTGCGTCTCCCGCCTCCCGTGCTCCATTCGCCTCGGTTCGTCGCGCTTCGGCTCCTCTCTTCGCTCCGCTCGGCTCCTCGCTGTTACTCCCGGCTTGACTCGGAGCCGTGCAGAGCCGGACCGACCTCTGCCAAATCTAATTTTGCTGAGAGGAGCCGACTGGAAGTGAAACTAGCCAAGGGTTCAAATCGAGTCGAGAGGAAATAGTTGTGCCTGTGAGTTTGCCTCTCTCATGACACATCAATATAAGCTTGACCAATATACTATAAAGTATATTTAGCATAGAGATTATGATTCATCTTTCTTCTCTCTAGTCTGTGCAATCTTCTTCCGCAACCATCACTTGTAACTAGTGCGTTTTCTTTTTGCTTAAATACGTGTTTTAGGAAAATAGTCTTAACAAGATCAGAAACAGCATTTTGTCTGTGATAAAGTAAACACATCACATGATTTTTTTTTTGTTCATAGGATGGTTTTGGCTGAAAGGGACCTTAAAGATCATCCAGTTCCAACCACCCTGCCATGGGCAGGGACACCTCCCACTAGACCGGGCTGCTCAAGACTCTATCCAACCTGGCCTTGAACACCTCCAGGGAGGCGGCAGCCACAACCTCCCTCGGCAACCCGTGCCAGTGTCTCACCACCCTCATTGTGAAAAATTTCTTCCTAAAGTCTAATCTAAATCTTCTACCCTTCCAGTTATAGCCATTCCCCCTTGTCCTATCACTACCAACCCTTGTAAAAAGTCCTTCCTCAGCTTTCTTGTAGGGCCCCCTTCAGATACAGGAAGGCTGCTATGAGGTCCCCCCGAGGCCTTCTCTTTTCCAGGCTAAACAAGCCTAACTCTACCAGACTGTCCTCACAGTAGAGGTTCTCCAGCCCTTTGATCGGCTTCATAGAGGATCATAGCCCTCCTCTGGACCCATTTTAACAGTTTTCTTAACTGTTAAAGTAGACATCTCTGATGCATTCCAGCTGTGGGTAAACATTTTCTCAATGATCTAGGGCCAGATCCAAAAATAACTTAGACTAATAAAATTCACCTTAACTACTGAACTATGGATCTGAAAATGCCCAGCTTCCCTATGTCTATCTTCTCCTATTTATCTTCATTGTCACGTAAAAATTAACTGTTCTGTTAAATTCCCTGAGTGTTTCTTCAATAAGAGCACTCGAAAACAGCCTGCAATTGGATAATACAATTTTAGTTATAAATCATCTCGTGAGTGCTATAGACAAGCTCATGGAGGTTTCAGGTGGCAGGGCCATAATATTCAGTGATTCGCTGAGGTGTCCACTCATCTTTTCCCCATCATTGATTACCACTTTCCTGTGTTAGATGGGGACTAATGAACTGCCTAGTTTATCTTAAATTATCATAGACCTAGACACTCACTTTATTATCCCTCTCTTCTGGAAGTAAGAAAAATAAGGAGCAAATAACTCCTATGTAATGTGTTCTCGTCCAGTTTGATGGTAGTAATTTATAAGCAGCTGAACCACATATCCAATAATGACTTCCTAGAGCTCATGTCCCTTTGTCTAATAATGTGCTTGAACAAAGTTATCATGTTTTAGCAGGGAAACACTTGGTATTATCCTGAGCATTAATCCAATAAGAGTTCCTCTGCTTGATCGGAGAATTTCTGTAATGGATCCCATTGAACGGATCTGAGCTGTTGCATAGCCGTGCTTCTACCCCTTCAATTGAATCACATGTGGTGGGGACTCTGTTTCCATAGTCATGGCCACCCACTTTTCTTGTGCCACTTAAATCCTTATTGGAACATGAGTGTGTAAAGTAGATGGGTCCGTTATCATCTGTTCATTCCCAAAAATTGACAATCAGATAATTTGTATTCTTATAAGTCAGGTTTCTAATTCAGTAAGTGAAATTACAGTGACCGGTCCCAACAAAACCACCATCTTTTTCTTTGCTCTTCCTACAGTATATGCTCCGTGCAGAATATTTAATTGGCCACTTTGGATTGGTATAATTGTCCCAATAGGTCAGGTTTTTTAGGTTTACTGGACTGTAACAGCTCACTAATACCTCGGGAGAAAGAGGAACCACAGTACATGGCCAATTTTCTAATCCAAACGGGACTCCACATGGCCAAAATTGGTGAGATTATAAAAATAGGCTACCAGTTCTCCTAAAGCCACAAATTAATTTTCTCCATTCCAACTTGTTAAGGGGACAGTGGTTCCTTCGCATAAACTTATCAAAACCAAAATTTCTAAAGACATCATTACTTCACACTCTTTAACAATAACAATATCTAAACCACAATCTAAACTTCAACAATAATAACCAACACAGTAGAATGATCACAATCAAAATGACTGTGGCATAATAATATTTGGTCTTACAAATGCCATTGCCAAATAATTATTAAAGCTAAAAATGCTATTATTGTTCTAACAAAGAGCAATTGGGCTGGAAAACAGTCCAACTCCGTCCAATCCAGTAGCTCAGTCGAGGAGCAGTTCTGTGTTCTTATTCATCTGCTGTTTCATTCCTGTGGGAAAAAAATGCTGTGATTCAGCTTGTTTTGTCTCGACGATCTCACTTCAATTAAAAAGAGAGAAAGATCCATCAGGTAAGGATTCAATCGGTCTTTCCAGATTGGCCTTGTGCCTCCCACACATATTTATTCTTTGGGAATTTTAGACTCATTCGTACCTTCCGTACATGAGGGAGATTCACTAATACCGGTTGTTCCATATGGAAAGGCGTTGGATACTGTCCCAGGATTATTCATAATTGGGGACTAATGGCATTGGCCTCGATGCAAAATCTTTCATTTCTGGACTGCCTCCTGCCGTCCACCTGTTATTGAATACATACATTGCTGACGGAAGGCAATTTGCCCCAATGGCCTGCCCGAATTTTGCGTACCATTTCATCAGACCATTATTTCATTCCACCAACCTATTTGCTTGTGGGGGTACAGAGCATCCATCAAACTCCTTCCTCCTTCACCCAGTCTCGCACTATCCCAGATTAATCTATGATTCTAATATTCATTTTGGTTAAGTCCAAGACTAAAAATTGTGCCACAAGAGCTCGCACACCTCCTGGGAGTGTTATTTTAGTAACCACGGTGGGACAATCCTTTTTTCCCACCCTCTATTGCAGAAAATTTAATCATTGGATTTCCTGGTTTAATTCTAATAAAGCTGCAGCGTGGGTGGACATCTGGGCCCCAGTGTCTATTAAAAATTCTAAACACAGTTGTCGCTTGCTGACTAGTAAAACAATAGCAGGTGAAATGTGATCAGGAAGCCATCAGATATTCATTACCTGGGTGCAAGTGTGGCTCAACACCATTCCCGGGGTCTCTCATTTTTTGACATAGCTTCTTTGAGCCAGTTGAGATCTCCTTCAGCTGGTAGTGGCAGTGGAGCACTTGGGGAAAGGGGACCAAACCTTTCCTTTCGGCTCACTAATTCCACTAATTGTTGTGAATTTGGTATCGATACCCCACATGACAGGGTTTTTTTCAGATTCCTAATTCTAGCGCCCTTTTCCACAACTCATTTCATTTGGAATGAAAGGTAGGTCTGTTAGGGATCCTTCTTCCTTTTTGATCCTTTGATCCTTTTCACCCATTCACAACTTTGAACAAAATACACCCTTTTACTGCTCTTAGAGTTAACAGGGTCTCTAGGGTTTCGATCTTGTAAAGTCCACCCCATGCATCTCCCGTAACTGATCGTATCTTAGACTGTGTCCAGGTATAGAGTCCACTCATCTGGGCTCATCCGGTCCTTAGCTTGTCTCAAACGGAGGCTACGAATGTTTTTAGACGATCTGGTAATCCTCAAAGCAATGGGGTGAATCGGTTAGGGTGCACAGGAGCCATAGTGGGAGATTCTGCTACTCTCCCTGCATTGTAAATGGCCTGAATATATGCAGCAGTTTTAAGTGCCAAAGGTTCCCCTTTTTCTTATGGGTTTAATCCCGAAGCCCAGTGTGCTCCTTGTACAGTTATAGAGAGAACCCGGTCATCTGGCACTGGGGCTAAAAGGACTCCGGGACCATAGCCCCCTGCTGCCTCAGCTGAATTTAACAGAACTCAGTCCCCTCCTGTCAAAGATACTCACCATAAGTATTCTACTTCCGATTCTGAGGGCTACCACGAATATTCCTCTTGGATCTTGGCTAGTTCCAAAGCACGACACGGCAGGGTACAGGTGGTTACAGAACAGGTATTATTGGGCTCTTCTGTCTCTTCCATTTCAATTGGAGGTTAGAGGCGAGCTTTTCCCTGATTCTCGGGGAGAGGGTCTGGGTCTAAAGGACATTCGTCTCCACTAGAGTCCCAGATATCACCATCCCATATCTTGGGATCGCAACACAGGACTAGTTTCTGAATATTTGCATCATTCTTTGTAAGAGATATTTGGGTTTACGGCAAATCTAGTTTATCCTGGCATTGTGCCACTCGAGCCTCATCGTCCACTAATGTGGATTTGTACTCCTCCCTCTCTTGTTTCACCTTTTCCAGTTCTCATGGACCCATTCCCCCGTGTCTGCTCTACAGCATTTGTGGTGATGTATGGTCATCAACGGTGAGAGTAGTAGTACAATCTCAGATATTTATACATATTTCAATACTGTCTAATTATTTTAATTGTTAGCACTATTATTTTCATAATTTCATTAAAGTTGCAGCTTTAGTTTTCACACTGCAAGCCTTTTTCCTCTTATTTACATTTCTGCTGCACCTTGGGGTGGGGCAAAGTGAACTTGGGAGCCCAGCTGCACAGCTTTAGCTACTAAAATTAGCTAGGTCAGAGCTAAACTGTGACAATAGAGAAAGTTGTAATAGAAAAACACATACCGCTATCTCTGGTAAAGGTCCACTTCTCTATTCAGTGCTTTTCTTAATGTAAATGTAAGGCAGATTTAATAATTTAGAACTGCTCCTATTTATCCTTTTGTAGGGGTTTGCCCCACCCCATTCCCAGGTGATGGGTGGGAAGGCCCAGGGGTTTATAAGCCACATGCCTTTCATCAGGAGCTCATTCAGCTTCTGGTTTCCCTTGAGATTAATGTTCTGCTGTTCTTTCAGTTCACTGCAACTTTTTGAGCAGGCTAAGCTATCTGTTTGTTTGTTTTTTTGGTTTTGTTTTTGGTTTTTTTTTTTTAATTTTAGAGAGGCAGAGATGTCTGTTGGAGGTAAGAGCTTTGTGGTGAGTCAAGGCTAAGCAGCGCAAGTATTAAGTATATTTGCTCTCTGCAGGAAGTGCATGTTTGTTTTCAGGTCAGTAATTTTGTTTTGGATGTCTAGAGGAGGCAAGATATTTTCATAGCGTCCATTTTTATTTATTTTATTCTAGATGCTTTTTCTTTGCCTGGATTTTCTGGTTTTGGGATAGCCTATTGCTATTCCTCTTTGCCTGTTCCTAAAGGCTTTACAATTTGTAATAGGTGTCTTCTAGGTTAAAGAAATCTGAAATTTGCTTACTTTGCCAGCCTGTAGCAGGTTCTGGAGTCTGTGGGATGACAGAAAGTAAGAGGGGCTGGTAGAACATAGGGAAGGGCTCTTTGGCAGCCCATGAATAGAGGAGGATTTTTTAATGTTTTGGGACTGTGGGATGGTAAGGAATGGGAGGTGGGCTCATCAGTCTGTTGAGGACAGCTTTAGGTCTCTGGTTCTTTGAGAGCTAAGTTGAGGAACCGGGGATGGCGTAGGGCTTTGTGAAGGAGAGAAGGTTGGGGATGGCAGAGAGAGGTTTTAAAGACAGCATAGGGGAGAGGGATGTGCAGGAAGAGTCCCCTTGGGACAGATTTAGGGGAGAGGATACTCCTTGGCACAATGCTAGCACATGCTGCGCAGACCAGTTCCAGCCTGTGTCTGTCACTGTGCGGTCTGTCTGTCTCCTGTGTCTTAGAGCTTTCTTGGGCCTCGATATTGTCTTTATGCTCAAGAAGTACTGCACATTCCTTGGGTAACATCCCTAGGGTCTCAGATGCCTCAGTAGCACAGAGCCACTTGAGCTTCTTCTCTTGCTTAAAGCACAGATCAGTCTCACATCTTAAATTTTTATGGTTGGTCATCTCTTGAGGCACAATGGTGGTCCATGCCAGCAGCTCTACTCTCCAGTCATTAGTCTTCACGGACAGGAATTTCTTCCCTTCGTTATCTCAGTTTTAGGGCTTGAAGTCAGGCTTCTCGTGCTTACGTCATCTCAGTTTTGATAGTTTCTTGTTAACAAGGCATTACCCTTTTCTCTTTGTGGCCTTGCCACAGAACCTGCTCACCTCACCCTGCAGATCTTCTTGCTGGACCATGTCTCTAGTCTGGGAGTCATTCTTATCACTGAGAATTTTCTCTCATCTTTAGAGTTGTATTAATCATAGCACTCAGTCCAGTGTTTGTCTCTGTGTGTGTGACCTCGAGCTGATCTGCTTGATGATGTAGAATCAGGATGGAAGGGCAGTAAGAGTACATAGTCAGTATGCTGATACACCCAGGCTGTTTAGGCAAAGGTTGCGCAGCCATCTCGGATTGATTATCCCCGGCAGGTTGTGTGTGTAGTCATTTCAACAGTATTCTATGGCGACGATTTGAGCCCCATAGGAGGGGCTGCTGAGTGGCAGGATCGAATCTCATACGTGTTAAGGCTTGTATGTGTGCGGCTTAAATATGGCCCTTTTTTTCCTGGCTGGCTGTAGTTGAACTCTGGACGGATTTCTAAATGGGAGCAAGGTCATAAGAATTGTTGTTATTGATCACCATATGGTTAACCTAATAAATATTGTTTTCAGATGCAGAGAGATGAGCCGGACACCAAAGAGTGACGATAGAGGAGAGGGAAGCAATAAGAAGGTGACTTAGCCCATGGTGTCAGTAGGAAGATGTGACTGGTTGCCGTATGGGTAGCTTATGAGTTGAGATTTTCATTTTGAAGGTGCGAAGCAAAATGAAATATTGACACCAGAGCTGAATCAAGCAAGGACAGCAATGGTGAGTGGGCTGAAGGAGCAGTTTTCTCAGGAGTTGCATTGCCTGCGAAGCTATGAGCATCCCTCGCTGTTTGTGTATTACATGTGATGTGTAAGTCTCAACATGGCAGCTTGAGGTGGTGAAGGCCAAGAGGGTGAGTGGTCAAAGTAAAGGACCAGGAGGTGGAGAATCACTGTGGGTAACTTGTGCTTTTGGGTACTATCTGAACACGTGTCTTTTGCTTTGTTTAATTGCAGGTGCTGCACTCAACCTCGGAGAGGTGAAGCTTCATGCCTACGAGAGGTCTGAGGGGGTAAGGAGATTGTTGGTAAGGTGGGTGTCTAAGAGCAAAGCACTATCCAGCAACTCAGTTGAGCTTTTACCTTTGGTTTTGTAGGTGCTGTGCATTACTACCTTGGGAATGGGAAGAGTATTTGACGTGAGTTGGGCAGTAGCGAGAGAGAGAAAGGGATTGATTTCCCACAATCAAGAGTAATTTTGTGTCTCTTATTACCTTAGGTGCCCCAGGTGATCACGGCTGCAGCATCTGACATTGGAATTGGCTTGGAGTAGGTGAGCAGAAGGCCAAGGCAGCTTTGCAGAGGAAGGTGTTGTGCAAGACTCTGATGTTGAGCAGTGCAATGCTGACTGTCAGTAGCATTTTAGTTTCTGTTTGGTTTTCTTGCAGGTGTTGAGGAAGAACCCGGTGACTGCAGAATCCTCTCAGACAGACGATTCGAGCTGAGCTTCTGCCGAGGATGGCTTCAGACCCCCAGCCCTCTGAAAGCTAAGTTGAGGGACCAGGGCTGGGATGGGGCTGGGAAGAGGTGAAAGGGTTGAAAATAGAAGGGAAGGTTTTGAAAGCAATATAGGGGAGAGGGCTGTGCAGGAAGAGTACCCTTGGGACAGATATTGGGAGGGGTTTGATTTTTTTTTTTTTTTTTTTTCAGTCCAATGCTAGCAGGTGCCGGGTAGGGTGGTTCCAGGCTGTGTCTGTGTGGTTTATGTAGTCCGTTTCTGTGTTTTGTACCGTTATTTGGTCTCAATCTCTTCTTTGCTTTGAAGGCATGCAGTATATGCCTTGGACACAATCTCTAGGGTCTCAAATGCCTCTACTCATCATGCAGTGCAAACTGGGCACTGCTTTTTCTTGCACGGCAATCTTAAAGTGTGGATCGGCCTCATCTCTTGGAAGATTCTGGTCATTCATCGTTTGCAGTGGCATCGTGGCCCACATCAGCATCACTGATGATTGGCCATCCATTTCTTGGATCCTTATTCTGGGATTTTTTTCCCTGCGCCCTCCAAGACTTTAGGTCTTTAAATGGGGCTTTAAATGGGGCGAGAAGAGCACAACAGCAAGGTGGGTTGGATGTGGTGTTGGCAGAATAATTCAACCACAAGCACGAAAATGAGGTATAGAGCCTTTTATTTTTCTAACTTTGAAGGCGCCGAGCAAGTAGAACAGCAGAATGTCGGTGTCGGCACCAACTTGAGCAAGGAGAGCAATGGTGAGTTACCTGAAGCAGCGGTTATTAGTTCAGCGGTTATTAGGAGAGGGCTGTGTGGGAATTGTCCCCTTTGGGCAGGTCAAGGCAGAGGGGGTTACTTCTCGACGCAACGCTAGCACCTGCCGGGCAGGGCAGTTCCAGCCTGTGTCTGTGTCATTGCGTGGTTTATGTTGTCTGTGTATTTTGTCTCGGACCTTTCTTGGGTCTCGATCTCCTCTTTGCTATCGAGGCAAGCAGTACGCGCCTCGGGCTCCATCTCTATAGTCTCAAATGCCCGTACCCATCTCACAGTGCTACTGTGGCACTGCTTTTCTTGCACGGCAATCTTCAAAGCGTGGATCGACCTCATCTCTTGGAAGATTCTGTTCATTCATCATTTCCAGTGGCATCACGGCCCACATCAGCATCCCTGGAGATCGGTCATCCGTTTCCTTGGATCCCCGTTCTGGGATTTTTTTTTTTCCGTGCACCCACGAAGTGTTTAGGCCTTTAAGTGGGGCTTCTTGCACGCGCATCCTCCCAGTTGCGGCCACATCTCTTTGTAACGGGCCAGGGTCTTGCACTCTTCCGGGGCTGCCACTGATTCTTCTTCGCAGCCCCGTGGTCCTTCCTGCCCGATGGCGTCTCTGGCCTGGGAGTCATTCTTCTTACGGCGTTTCTTTTGCCTCTGGACCTCGCGTCATTGGTCTAGTGTGCGGTGTCGGTCCGTGCGTGTTAGTGTGTGGTTGGAGTTGCTCTGCCCGTAGCACTGAAGTCTTAGGATGGGGCAGAAGACTAACCGTAAGGTTCTATGATTAATACGTGTGTGTATACGCTTAGGCTTTGAAGGCCAGGGCCGAGTGGTCCATTACCGAACACGTAGCCATCTACGCAGCAGACAAGGGAGAGTGTGGCTGCGAACCCCAGGGAAATCAGAGGGGACGAGCACGTCTTCCCGGGAGAAGCCGCTGGAGCGGTCGTAGAGCAGTTTGAATTCCAAGGGTGGGGCAGTGGTGGGGCTTAACTTTTTATTGTAGCAGCGTTCGCCTCTTTTTGTGCCTGGCTGTAGTGTTAAATAGGGGTGATGGTCATAAATGAAATCGAGATGTCTGGAATTGCTAAGGCATCGCGAATCATCAGGATGACTTGTGTCAACTTTCTTCTTCAGGTGCAGAGGGACGAGCTGCGCACCAGAGGCTGGCGATGGAGAGGCGAGAAGAGCGCAACAGCAAGGTGGGTTGGCCTTGTTGTCTGTAGGAAGGTGTGACCGTTGCACACATGACTAGCTAATGGGAACATATTTTTCCCTTTGAAGGCGCCGAGCGAGTAGCACAGCGGAATGCCGGTGCCGGTGCCAACTCGAACAAGGAGAGCAACGATGAGTTACCTGAAGCAGCGGTTATGAGTTCAGGTGATGAGTTATCAGTGAAGATAAAAGCACCTGTTTGCTTTCTGTATTACAGGCGGTGTGCAAGCCTAAGCGTGTCAGCGTGAGACGACGGAGGCTGAGAGGGTGAGAAATCAATGTAACGGAGGGCGAAATAGGAATCAGTGCGGGCAAGGTGTGCTTTTGGGTAGAAGCTGAGCACGTGTCGTCTTCTTTGTGTTTTGCAGGTGCCGCACGCAGCCTCAGAGTGGCGAAGGCACATGGCAACATGCGGTCCGAGAAGGTGAGGAGGCTGTTGTTTGAGCCGATGCCTAAGAGCGATACAGCAACTCAGTTGAGCATTTACATTTGGTTTTGCAGGTGCTGTTTGGGCCACCTTTGGACCGGGAAGAGCCTTTGAGGTGAGCCGGACATTAGGGAGAGGGAGCACGGGAACCGATTTCTCGCAATCGCAACAGTAATTTTGCGTCTCCTGTTACCTTAGGTGCCCCAGGAGACGACAGCCGCAGCGTTGGATGTTTGGACAAGCAAGGAGCAGCCGAGTAGAAGGCCGTGGCAGTTCTGCTGCGAGGATGTGCCTTGTGGAAGACGTTGGCACGCAGCAGCGCAACTTTGACTTGTGAGCACAGCTTTTGATTTGTGTTTGGATTTCTTGCAGGCCGTGCGGAGGAACCGAGTGACTGCGGGGTCGTTCCCGTCGGCCGTTGCCATTTGAGTGTTTCTGCCGGAGACGTCTTCAGGACCTTGGCCCTCTGAAAGCTAAGTGGAGGGACCTGGGGCGGTCTGGGGCTGGGAAGAGGGCCCTAGATTGGGAGGGGCGGGGAGGGTCTCTAGCATAGAGGAGAGGGCTGTGTGGGAATTGTCCCCTTTTGGCAGGTCACGGCAGAATGGATTACTTCTCAATGCAATGCTAGCAGCTGCCGGGCAGGGCAGTTCCAACCCGTGTCTGTGTCATTGCGTGGTTTATGTTGTCTGTGTGCTTTGTCTCGGACCTTTCTTGGGTCTCGATCTCCTCTTTGCTATCGAGGCAAGCAGTACGCGCCTCGGGCTCCATCTCTATAGTCTCAAATGCCCGTACCCATCACACAGTGCTATTGTGGCACTGCTTTTCTTGCACGGCAATCTTCAAAGCGTGGATCGACCCCATCTCTTGGAAGATTCTCTTCATTCATCATTTGCGGCGGCATCGCGGCCCACGTCAGCATCCCTGAAGATCGATCATCCGTTTTCTTGATCCCCGTTCTGGGATTTTTTTCCGGGCACCCACGAAGTGTTTAGGCCTTTAAGTGGGGCTTCTTGCACGCGCATCCTCCCAGTTGCGGCCACATCTCTTTGTAACGGGCCAGGGTCTTGCACTCTTCCGGGGCTGCCAGAGATTCTGCTTCGCAGCCCCGTGGTTCTTCCTGCCCGATGGCATCTCTTGCCTGGGAGTCATTCTTCTTACGGCGTTGCTTTTGCCTCCAGATCTTGCGTCATTTGTCTCGTGTGCGGTGTCGGTCCATGCGTGTTTGCGTGTGGTTGGAGTTGCTCTGCCCGTGGCACCGAAGTCTTAGGACGGGCTAGAAGAGTAACCGTGAGGTTCTATGATTGATACGTGTGTATGCTTAGGCTTTGAAGGCCAGGGCCGAGTGGTCCGTTACCGAACACGTAGCCGTCTACGCAGCAGACGAGGGAGAGTGATTTCCCTGGGGTTCGCAGCCACAGAGGTGACGAGCGCGTCTTCCAGGGTGAAGCCGCTGGAGGGGTCGTAGAGCAGTTTGAATTCCGAGGGTTGCTGTGGGGTTTAACCTTTTATTGTAGCGGGGTTTGCCTCTTTTTGTGCCTGGCTGTAGTGTTAAATAGGGATGATAGTCATAAATGGAATCGAGATGTCTGGAATTGCTAAGGCATCGCGAATCGTCAGGATGACTTGTGTCATCATTCTTCCTCAGGTGCAGAGGGACCAGCTGCGCACCGAATGCTGGCGATGGAGTGGCGAGGAGAGCGCAACAGCAAGGTGGGTTGGCCTTGTTGTCTGTTGGAATGTGTGACCGGTGTCTCCATGACTAGCTAATGGGAACATATTTTTCACTTTGAAGGCGCCGAGCAAGTAGCAGTGTGGAATGCCGGTGCCGGCGCCAACTCGAACAACGAGAGCAATGGTGAGTTACCTGAAGCAGCGGTTATTAGTTCAGGTGCTGAGTTATCGGCGAAGATAAAAGCACCTGTTTGCTTTCTGTATTGCAGACGCTGTGCAAGCCTAAGCGTGAGACGACGGAGGCCGAGCGGGCGAGAAGTCAAGGTAACGGAGGGCGAAATTGGAATCGGTGCGGGCAAGGTGTGCTTTTGGGTAGAAGCTGAGCACGTGTCGTCTTCTTTGTGTTTTGCAGGTGCCGCACGCAGCCTCAGAGGAGCAAAGCCACGTGGCAACATGCGGTCCGAGAAGGTGAGGAGGCTGTTGTTTGAGCCGATGCCTAAGAGCGATACAGCAACTCAGTTGAGCATTTACATTTGGTTTTGCAGGTGCCGTTTGGGCCACCTTTGGACCGGGAAGAGCCTTTGAGGTGAGCCGGGCATTAGGGAGAGGGAGCACGGGAACCGATTTCTCGCAATCGCAACAGTTATTTTGCGTCTCCTGTTACCTTAGGTGCCCCAGGAGACGACGGCCGCAGCGTTGGATGTTTGGAAGGGCAAGGAGCAGGCGAGTTGAAGGCCGTGGCAGTTTTGCCGCGAGGATGTGCCTTGTGGAAGACGTTGGCACGCAGCAGCGCAACTTTGACTTGTGAGCACAGCTTTTGATTTGTGTTTGGATTTCTTGCAGGCCGTGCGGAGGAACCGAGTGACTGCGGGATCGTTCCCGTCGGCCATTGCCATTTGAGTGTTTCTGCCGGAGACGTCTTCAGGACCTCGGCCCTCTGAAAGCTAAGTGGAGGGACCTGGGCCGGTCTGGGGCTGGGAAGAGGGCCCTAGATTGGGAGGAGCGGGGAGGGTCTCTAGCATAGAGGAGAGGGCTGTGTGGGAATTGTCCCTTTCGGGCAGGTCAAGGCAGAGGGGGTTACTTCTCGACGCAACACTAGCACCTGCCGGGCAGGGCAGTTCCAACCCGTGTCTGTGTCATTGCGTGGTTTATGTTGTCTGTGTATTTTGTCTCGGACCTTTCTTGGGTCTCGATCTCCTCTTTGCTATCGAGGCAAGCAGTACGCGCCTCGGGCTCCATCTCTATAGTCTCAAATGCCCGTACCCATCTCACAGTGCTACTGTGGCACTGCTTTTCTTGCACGGCAATCTTCAAAGCGTGGATCGACCTCATCTCTTGGAAGATTCTCTTCATTCATCATTTCCGGCGGCATCGCGGCCCAAGTCAGCATCCCGCACGATCGGTCATCCGTTTCCTTGGATCCCTGTTCTTGGTCTTCTCACATACATCGTCTAAGTCTTTAGGCCTTTAATTGGGGAATCTTGCACATGCATCCTCCCAGTTCCGGCCATATGTCTTTGCCATGGTTCATGGTCATACTGTCTTCCAAGGGCTGCTGCTTCTTTCTCGCAGCTGCCATGGTCTTCCTGCCCAGTGGCATGTCTGTCCTGGTTGTTGTTCTTCCAAAGCTTTTTCTTATGTGGATATAGTGTCATTTGTTTCGGTTGCAGTGTTGGTGTATGTGTCATTGGAGCTGCTCTGCTCAAGGCATAGAAGTGATAGTGTCAGCCATAATGAATAGAGTAAGGTTCTAAGTTTGATACTTTGACAAGCCCAGGTCGTGTAGGCACAGTCTGTAAGGTTCATGGCAGAACAAACAATCCCCCACGCACCAAGCCTTGGGAGTAATTGCCTTAAGGTTACACGGGCACAGAGTATGAGCAACGGTGACTGATTAACTGCTGGAGTGAACGGGGACTTTTGAATCTCAAGGGTGTTACATCTGGTAGGTGTGGGGTAGGTGTTTGGGTTCGTTTGGGTTTTATTCAGCTTGGCTATAGGGTGAAATAGAGATAGTATTTCTAAATGGAAACAAGTTGTCTGACATAGTCCACCTCTCACTGAGTATCACTGTGACCTGTTTGACGTTGTGTTTTTTTCAGATGCAGAGGGGAAACCTGTGTGCTGAGGGATGATGATGTAAGCTGAATGAACATATCATGCCTGCGGGCTCACCGCTGAGCATGTTACATCATGCCAGCCAGCAAGCGAGCATGTTATGCCATGGCGAGCCACGTTGCGTAAAGCCCTGTTACGCCAAGTTATGCCATGGCGAGCCACGTTGCGTAAAGCCCTGTTACGCCAAGTTATGCCATGGCGAGCCACGTTGCGTAAAGCCCTGTTACGCCAAGTTATGCCATGGCGAGCCACGTTGCGTAAAGCCCTGTTACGCCAAGTTATGCCATGGCGAGCCACGTTGCGTAAAGCCCTGTTACGCCAAGTTATGCCATGGCGAGCCACGTTGCGTAAAGCCCTGTTACGCCAAGTTATGCCATGGCGAGCCACGTTGAGTAAAGCCCTGTTACGCCAAGTTATGCCATGGCGAGCCACGTTGCGTAAAGCCCTGTTACGCCAAGTTATGCCATGGCGAGCCACGTTGCGTAAAGCCCTGTTACGCCAAGTTATGCCATGGCGAGCCACGTTGCGTAAAGCCCTGTTACGCCAAGTTATGCCATGGCGAGCCACGTTGCGTAAAGCCCTGTTACGCCAAGTTATGCCATGGCGAGCCACGTTGCGTAAAGCCCTGTTACGCCAAGTTATGCCATGGCGAGCCACGTTGCGTAAAGCCCTGTTACGCCAAGTTATGCCATGGCGAGCCACGTTGCGTAAAGCCCTGTTACGCCAAGTTATGCCATGGCGAGCCACGTTGCGTAAAGCCCTGTTACGCCAAGTTATGCCATGGCGAGCCACGTTGCGTAAAGCCCTGTTACGCCAAGTTATGCCATGGCGAGCCACGTTATACTATGTTATGGTATGCCAAGTTATGTAATGTAAAGATGTGTCCTGTAACGCCACGCCATGCCAAGTTATGTTATGTAGGGTAAAGATATGTCCTGCTGTGCTGTACCATGTTATGTTATGCTATGGTATGCAATGTTATGCCGTGTCATGCCAAGTTATGCTTTGTGCTGTTGTGTTAAGTTATGCAGTGCCATGTCAACTTATGCTCTGCTATGTTGTGTAAAGTTATGCCGTGTGGTGCCACGCCAACTTATGCTATGCTATATTACGTTTTGTAGTGAAAAGTTATGCTGTGCCACACCAACTTATGCTATACTATGGTATATTACATTGTGTAGTGTAAAGTTATGCCGTGCTGTGCCACGCCACGTCAACTTACACTATGATATCTTATGTTGTATAGTGTAAAGTTATGCTGTGCCACGCCAACCTATGCTATGCTATCTTATGTTGTGTAGTGTAAAGTTATGCCGTGCCACGCCAACTTATGCTAAGCTATGTAAAGTTATGCTGTGCCCTGCCACGGCGACTTATGTTATGCTATGCTATGTAAAGTTATGCCGTGCCGTGCCACGCCAACTTAAGCTATGCTATGCTATGTAAAGTTATGCCGTGCCGTGCCACGCCAACTTAAGCTATGCTATGCTATGTAAAGTTATGCCGTGCCGTGCCACGCCAACTTAAGCTATGCTATGCTATGTAAAGTTATGCCGTGCCGTGCCACGCCAACTTAAGCTATGCTATGCTATGTAAAGTTATGCCGTGCCGTGCCACGCCAACTTAAGCTATGCTATGCTATGTAAAGTTATGCCGTGCCGTGCCACGCCAACTTATGCTATGCTATGTAAAGTTATGCCGTGCCGTGCCACGCCAACTTAAGCTATGCTATGCTATGCTATGTAAAGTTATGCCGTGCCGTGCCACGCCAACTTAAGCTATGCTATGCTATGCTATGTAAAGTTATGCCGTGCCGTGCCAGGCCAACTTAAGCTATGCTATGTAAAGTTATGCCGTGCCGTGCCACGCCAACTTAAGCTATGCTATGTAAAGTTATGCCGTGCCGTGCCACGCCAACTTAAGCTATGCTATGCTATGCTATGTAAAGTTATGCCGTGCCGTGCCACGCCGACCTATGCTCTGCTATGCTATGCTATGTAAAGTTATGCCGTGCCGTGCCACGCCGACCTATGCTCTGCTATGCTATGCTATGTAAAGTTATGCCGTGCCGTGCCACGCCGACCTATGCTCTGCTATGCTATGCTATGTAAAGTTATGCCGTGCCGTGCCACGCCGACCTATGCTCTGCTATGCTATGCTATGTAAAGTTATGCCGTGCCGTGCCACGCCAACTTAAGCTATGCTATGTAAAGTTATGCCGTGCCGTGCCACGCCGACCTATGCTCTGCTAGAACTGAACACACCCGCGTGTGTCCCTTTTCCGGGTTAGCGATGGCCCGTCCATCAGTCAAAGCCAAGTCAATTAGTGACAAAGTGCGATGGTTGGCACTTGCATGATTAGCGGTAATCATTACGAGAGTTCCGCACTCTTTGCCAATTTGTCCGAATTAGGCCGAATTGGGTTAGTGGAAAGTCAAAACTTTATTATTATAAATTATTTAAAAACATTAAAATCATTAAACATGCAGTAAACATGCAATAGTTATAATAATAATAATAATAATTTAGTGGAACAATACGAAAATAGTGACAATAAAGAACCAAATTAATAATAAGTGGGCAGGCATGCAAGAATTTACAAACGAAAAGACAGACATATTGAGCATGCATAAATATATAAATAGATAAGTAATTTCATTCTATATTTGAACGGGACTTACTCGCAAATGTATGTATAATGTCCACAGATGAAAATAGAGCCACATTTGAAAGGTGGCGCGCCAGTTGTTCTCTCCGGGTTTTTGAGAGCCCGATATCTTCTAAAACTCCAAAGTTCCCAGTGTACCATTTCCCACGTGCACCAAGGGGGAAACCTGAAAATTTAACAGATGTTACATTTGTCAAGTCTCGGATTTGTTCTTCCAGATGTTTGTATTTCCTAATTTTTTCATCTGCCGCTTCCTTTAGAGTAGTATTTTTAGATTCAAATCGTACCGTTACATCAATTACTAATGCGGCATTATCTTTAACTAAAATGAGATCTGGTTTAAAAAGTTCGTTATTTTGATTTTTAATATTTAATTCTTGGAATACCATCCAATTCTTGACACGTGCCTCTCTTGATAGTATTTCACATATTCGGTTATGTCTTTTAATCCTCATATCCTTCATCTTCTCACAATAACCGATTATGTGGGCACAGGTTTCCCATTCTTCCGAGCAGTGTCTACAGGATCTTATTGTAGACTCAGATCTACCCCTAGATAGAAATTCACGAGTGGGGTAGACATTAGCTCGTAATTGAAGGGCGGTAATGATCTTTCTGTGAGGAATGCCCCTGTATTTCATAATCCAATTATTACTGATGTTATCATTCTCAAAGTTGGTAATTCCCTTTCCTTGAGTCGATAGTTTGGTCCAGTTTTCAAATTCCCTCTTTCTCCAATTACATGGTCTCGGGTAAACAAGCTTGGGTGCGGATATCTCCCATTCCGAGCTTGGTTCGTCTCCCCCAATCAGACTCGTTATTAGCATTACGGACCTCTCATCCCATATCGAGGGGATTTTATTTTCATCCCCACCAGCTGTTACCCATAGTTTTTCAAACTCCTTCTCGATGTTTTCGTTCCTCGCAAATTCAACCACTACAGGATCTGAAGATTGTGCAATTTTATGCAGTCTTCTTGCCTGTAGACAGGGAATTTGTCTTGAGAGTCTCGTAATGCCCAGTCCTCCATCTTTTGTGCTGGAATAAAAGATGGCGTCACAAGTACATTGCGGAAGATGTAGCCATCCTTTGACTACCGATCTTATTTCGGCGTCAAGAGATTCGAGGTGTGTGACCTTCACGTTTGCCTGGTCGGCTAAGTAAATCACACGAGGAATGACAAACCCTTTCAAGATGTCAACCTTCTGCATAGGTTTCAAAAAAGCCTTATCAACCCGATGTAACCAGTCTTTGATCTTCCCTTTCAATTCAGGTTTAGCTATACCAGTCCATGGATCGATTTGGACTCCCAGATATTTCTCTGAATCTCCAGGGTTGATCATATTTAGGGGAGAGTCGTTTATAATCCAAGGCTTACAATCATTGATTGTATATGAGTCCTTGGTTGGCTTGATGTAAAAGCCATGACACTTTGCCCCCTGTGTTTTGAGGCCTGTTAGTTCACAAAAGGCCTCAACGATTTCTATATTCCTTTTCATTCCCTCCCATGAGTCACTCAATAGGACCAGGTCATCAGCGAAGGCTAATGATGTTATTTTCATCGCCCCATGTTGGAATCCACATCCTACTTCTTCCAATTTACACAATAGGGGATCAAGAGACAAGTTAAATAAGAGAGGTGACATGGGATCGCCTTGTTTTACACCTCGACAGATCCTAATTGGATCTGATTGTCCATTATTCAACTCAACCCGAGTATAGATGTTATCATACCTATGCTCTGCTATGCTATGCTATGCTATGTAAAGTTATGCCGTGCCGTGACACGCCGACCTATGCTCTGCTATGCTATGCTATGTAAAGTTATGCCGTGCCGTGCCACGCCGACCTATGCTCTGCTATGCTATGCTATGTAAAGTTATGCCGTGCCGTGCCACGCCGACCTATGCTCTGCTATGCTATGCTATGCTATGTAAAGTTATGCCGTGCCGTGCCACGCCGACCTATGCTCTGCTATGCTATGCTATGTAAAGTTATGCCGTGCCGTGCCACGCCGACCTATGCTCTGCTATGCTATGCTATGCTATGTAAAGTTATGCCGTGCCGTGCCACGCCGACCTATGCTCTGCTATGCTATGCTATGCTATGTAAAGTTATGCTGTGCCGTGCCACGCCGACCTATGCTCTGCTATGCTATGCTATGCTATGTAAAGTTATGCTGTGCTATGCTCTGCTATGCTATGTAAAGTTATGCCGTGCCGTGCCACGCCGACTTATGCTGTGCTATGCTGTGCTATGTAAAGTTATGCCGTGCCGTGCCACGCCGACCTATGCTCTGCTATGCTGTGCTATGTAAAGTTATGCTGTGCCGTGCCACGCCGACCTATGCTCTGCTATGCTGTGCTATGTAAAGTTGTGCCGTGCCGTGCCACGCCGACCTATGCTGTGCTATGCTATGCTATGTAAAGTTGTGCCGTGCCACGCCGACTTATGCTGTGCTATGCTGTGCTATGCTATGCTATGTAAAGTTATGCCGTGCCGTGCCACGCCGACTTATGCTGTGCTATGCTGTGCTGTGCTATGCTGTGCCGTGCCGTGCTATGTAAAGTTGTGCCGTGCCGTGCTATGTAAAGTTGTGCCGTGCCGTGCTATGTAAAGTTGTGCCGTGCCGTGCCACACCGACTTATGCTGTGCTATGCTGTGCTATGCCGTGCTATGTAAAGTTGTGCCGTGCCGTGCCACGCCGACTTATGCTCTGCTATGCTGTGCTATGTAAAGTTATGCTGTGCCACGCCGACTTATGCCGTGCTGTGCTATGTAACGTTATGCCGTGCTGTGCTATGTAAAGTTATGCCGTGCTGTGCTATGTAAAGTTATGCCGTGCTGTGCTATGTAAAGTTATGCCGTGCTGTGCTATGTAAAGTTATGCCGTGCTGTGCTATGTAAAGTTATGCCGTGCTGTGCTATGTAAAGTTATGCCGTGCCGTGCCACGCCGACTTATGCTCTGCTATGCTGTGCTATGTAAAGTTATGCCGTGCCGTGCCACGCCGACTTATGCTCTGCTATGCTCTGCTATGTAAAGTTATGCCGTGCCACGCCGACTTATGCTCTGCTATGCTGTGCTTTAAGATATGCCGTGCCACGCCGACTTATGCTCTGCTGTGCTGTTCTATGCTATGCTATGTAAAGTTATGCCGTGCCGTGCCACGCCAACTTATGTTATGCTATGCTATCTAAAGTTATGCTGTGCCACGCCAACTTATGCTACGCTATGCTGTGCCGTGCTATGTAAAGTTATGCCGTGCCGTGCTATGTAAAGTTATGCTGTGCCGTGCTATGTAAAGTTATGCCGTGCCGTGCTATGTAAAGTTGTGCCGTGCCACGTAAAGTTATGCCGTGCCGTGCCACGCCGACTTATGCTGTGCTATGCTGTGCTATGTAAAGTTATGCTGTGCCGTGCCACGCCGACTTATGCTGTGCTATGCTGTGCTATGTAAAGTTATGCCGTGCCGTGCCACGCCGACTTATGCTGTGCTATGCTGTGCTATGTAAAGTTATGCCGTGCCGTGCCACGCCGACTTATGCTCTGCTATGCTGTGCTATGTAAAGTTATGCCGTGCCACGCCGACTTATGCTCTGCTATGCTGTGCTATGTAAAGTTATGCCGTGCCACGCCGACTTATGCTCTGCTATGCTGTGCTATGTAAAGTTATGCCGTGCCGTGCCACGCCAACTTATGTTATGCTATGCTATCTAAAGTTATGCTGTGCCACGCCAACTTATGCTACGCTATGCTGTGCTATGCTATGTAAAGACATGCCCTGCCGTGCCACGCCAACTTATGCTACGCTATGCTGTGCTATGCTATGTAAAGACATGCCCTGCCGTGCCACGCCAACTTATGCTACGCTATGCTGTGCTATGCTATGTAAAGACATGCCCTGCCGTGCCACGCCAACTTATGCTACGCTATGCTGTGCTATGCTATGTAAAGACATGCCCTGCCGTGCCACGCCAACTTATGCTACGCTATGCTGTGCTATGCTATGTAAAGACATGCCCTGCCGTGCCACGCCAACTTATGCTACGCTGTGCTGTGCTATGCTATGTAAAGACATGCCCTGCCGTGCCACGCCAACTTATGCTACGCTGTGCTGTGCTTTAAGATATGCCGTGCCACGCCAACTTATGCTACGCTGTGCTGTGCTTTAAGATATGCCGTGCCACGCCAACTTATGCTACGCTGTGCTGTGCTTTAAGATATGCCGTGCCACGCCAACTTATGCTACGCTGTGCTGTGCTTTAAGATATGCCGTGCCACGCCAACTTATGCTACGCTGTGCTGTGCTTTAAGATATGCCGTGCCACGCCAACTTATGCTATGCTGTGCTATGCTATGTAAAGTTATGCCGTGCCACGCCAACTTATGCTATGCTGTGCTATGCTATGTAAAGTTATGCCGTGCCACGCCAACTTATGCTATGCTGTGCTATGCTATGTAAAGTTATGCCGTGCTGTGCCACGTGATGCTATGCAATTGGCTTTGACATTGCATGCAGAATGCTTTGCTTTTCAGGCTACTATCACCACCACATTAGAATAAAAAAACCCCAGCCGGGGGATTTTTTTTTTTCCCCCGGCTGGGTTTTTTTTTTCCCCGGTCCCAGCCGGTCTGCGAGGCGATGTTCATCGCCAAGGTTTGGGCGCAGGCCGTAGCCGGGGCCGGGGTTTTCGCAGGCAGGGCCAATTTTTGAGGTCCCCGGGAACGCCGTTCCCGAGGAGCCCTAGAGGTCGTGTGTGAGGGGCAGTTTTGGCGGGCCGGTTGAGCGTGAGGGGTGGTTTTGCGTCGGGGTTGCGGTTGGGTTTAGCTGTAGCTTTTGACATTGTAAGCAGAATGCTTTGCTTTTCAGGCTACTATCACCACCACATTAGAATAAAAAAACCCCAGCCGGGTTTTTTTTTTTTTTTCCCCCCGGCTGGGTTTTTTTTTTCCCCGGTCCCGGCCGGTCTGCGAGGCGACGTTCATCGCCAAGGTTTGGGTGCAGGCCGAAGCCGGGGCCGGGGTTTTCGCAGGCAGGGCTAATTTTTTAGGTCCCTGGGAACACCGTTCCAGGGGAGTGCTAGCATACTGTTCAGTGGAAATGAAAATGTTGGTGTTGTAAATGTGTATTGGCTGTAAATATTTAGATTTGGGGAAAAGCGAGTAGTAATACATTAAGAGGGTGATGCAGTAGTAATGATTACTGTGGCTGTAAGAACAGAAGAAATTGCTGATATAGTTATCTCTATGAAGATCTGCAGGAAAAGAAAAACACAGGAAAAACAAGTTTTAAATATCTGTATATAGGTTTTTTTTACAGGTTTTGCATGCTCTGACTGGAGGTGACCACGGGTTGGCAATGTTGAGCTGTGTTTCTGGACTGCAAGAATTGCCATGGAGTTCTGCGTGGGGACAGCCAGAATCAATGATGTTCATATCGGATGAGAGACTGCCAGTGAAGTTGCTCAAAGTCAGTGGTATTAAGTTCTTCAGTTTTGCTACTGTTGTCCTTCAAAGGATCCTGTAATGAAGTTTAGGGGGTAGAAGGTTACCGTAATGTTTCTATTGTATGGAATGTAAGTGCTATAAGGGATACATCTGTTCCTTTGCCAAGGAGACTAAATAAAGAATCGCATAATAAAGAAAAAACAATAAATCCTCAAAAGCACAGTATTTTGATTTAGTTTGAATAAAGTTTACTTTGCTGTGTGGTGTGGTGTTATTCTTCCATATTTGGAATTGTTACTTTAATATGTAATATCTTTCTTATTATTTTTTCCTTTTTCTTTCTTATTATTTTTTCCTTTTTCTTTCTTA